>JBBYHM010031411.1:0-52577 GCA_038381775.1 Adansonia rubrostipa
TTTTGAAAACTGAATTAAGGTGAATCAAATAATAATATTTGATAAATTTTAAAAATCATAAACCAAGAAAAATCACCCCGAAAACATTTACAGAGTAGAAAACTCTATAGTTCGAAAACAGGGGAATTTAAAAAAAAAAATTCAAAACTCTTGAAAATAAAAGAAATTTTCAAAACTAATTAAATGTGAATCAAAAAATAATATTGGATGAATTTTGATGTTTGAAACTCGAGAGGATTCCACCAAAAATTTTACAATTAAAGTATTTCAATACCGAAAAAAATTATGAAATTTCATTGACACTGAAGTAAAACAAATTCAAGACCACACATTATTCAAAACATTAATTTCTAAGGTGAAGAAAATAAACTTGTAAAATTTTAAAAATAGATCAACAAGAACCAAAAGTAAAATTTACGAGCACGATACTCGTAAGACTACAAAATTCAAAATTAATTTATAAAATTTATAGTGTGACACTTCATTGTAGAAAATGCCAATACATATTTTTCCTTGAATATTTATGATTTTTCAGAGTAAGAATCGACATAAAACCACATTGGTGTTGGTAAAAAAATCTCAGGAAATTCTAAAAATTGGAAAATTAACCACAAGATCATTCGCAGAGGTAATTTCCAAAATTTGTCAAGAACTTGTTCAAAAAGAAAAATTTTTTCTTTGCGGATTCATCTTTTTTACCCAAAAAAATTGATTTTTTTCATCATGTGTATATATAGTTATTTACATATGACTAATTAAAATTACAAAAATAGGAAATCGCTCTGGTGGAAGTTGACCTCCATCAGAGTGGCCATTACATTTTCATTCTCAGATACTTAGGACTTTCGAGGACAGATAGCCCAGATAAAATTAATTATCTACAGCTACCTCTCTTTGTCCATTGCTGAGAATCAGGAATAGGACAAAGACCAAATAGACACAATTTCAACTGGGCCGCAAAGTACAAGAAAAATGAGATATGAACATATATATTAGAGCTTACTTATTAGAAGGGGAACTTTCAACCTATAGTAAAGTTAATATTGAAAATGAGTTAGTCGAGGCGAAAATGCACAGACCAACTAGTAAGACAAATTAACTGAAACCAAGCAGTTAGGTCAACAAATGAAAAGAGTTACCCGAGACTAAGTCGATGGGTAGATAAAGGATACAAAGGTAATACCTAAGATTAAACATAATAAGTTCGACTAGGGCTGAACCATTACGTCGAACAAGATACAAAAGAGAGTTTGACCAGGGTGAAACCATCATGTCAAATGATAGTGAAAGGAAGTTTAACTGAGGCTAAACCATCAAGTTAAATGAAATAAAAAGGGCTAAACCATCGTGTTAAATGGAAGTGAAAAAAGTTTGATCAGGGTGAAACCATCATGTCAAACAAAATGAAAAAAGTTTGACTAAGGCTAAACCATCACGTCAAATAAAATGAAAAGAAATTTAACCAGGGTTAAACCATTACGTTAAACAAAATAAAAACAAATTTGACTAGGGCTAAACCATCACATCCAATGAAATGAAAAATGAGTTTGACCAGGGCTAAACTATCACGTCAAACAGAGATGAAAATAAGTTTGACTAGGGCTAAACCATCACGTCAAACAGAGGTGAAAAAAATTTTGACCAGGGCTAAACCATCATGTCAAACGAAATGAAAAAGAAGTTTGGCCAAGGCTAAACCATCACATCAAACAGATGTGAAAAAAAGTTTGATCAAGGCTAAATCATCACGTCAAATGAAATGAAAAGGGAGTTTGACTAGGGCTAAACCATCACATCAAACGAAATAAAAAAAGAGTTTGATCAGAAGGGTTAAACCATTATGTCAAATAGAGGTGAAAAGAAGTTTGGCCAAGGATAAATCATCACGTCTAACGAAGGTGAAAAAAAGTTTGACCAGGGCTAAACCATCACATCAAATGAAATGAAAAAGAAGTTTGACCAAGTAAAATGTAGTAAGACTTGACCGAGTATAGCCAAGTAAGTAAGAATTTGATCGAGTACGGGCAATTAGAGACAAACCTTAATAAGGTTGAACTAATCTGATATTTGAGATTTTTTAGGAAAGCTTGACTTACTTTTTGATTTTGAAGTAGTATCCATTCTGATAGCTTTTTTTCTTGCTTCATTGCTTTAAACCTGTTAATTAGATAATTATGAATACAGATGCATGGTGATTGTGCATGGATTTTCATGATTAGATTTATTCCTTATTTTTTATTTTTTATTCATTTTCCTTTTAAATCATGATTCAACCCATTTCAAAAGCCTGAAAACATCTTCAGAAAGCATAGAGAATCTTTCTAGCAGTAAGGGGCTAGTCTTGAATCTGACATTGACTTTACAAAAACAATTATTCTTGCCCTCTAAGGAATTTGGATCATGATGCACCAATGTCATCTAGTGACTGAAAGAGAATGGTTTGATTAGGAATGTGTAAGGGATGCCCCTTGTGGTCATATGGTGCATCAATACGATATGCCTTCAATACCATCACGGATAATGCCTCCAACATACCTCTGTCATCAATTTATTATTCAAGTTAGAGGCATTATCCATGATAATTCTTTTTGAGGACCCGAATCTACAAATGATTTTGGCTTTTAGAAATTTAAACACATCTAATCTTGTGGCATTTGCAAAAGAAGCGGCTTCTACCTATTTGGTGAAATAATCAATGGCCACCAAGATGAAATAATGCTGGTTCGATGCTGCAAGAGTAATGGGTCTGATGAAATCCATACCCCATATAGAAAAAGGCCATGGCGTGGTCATAACATGTAACAGTGAGAATGGGACATGAATCTTGTCAACATAGATTTGACACTTATGGCACTTTCGGGTATACTTGATATAGTCATTCTCCATAGTCATCCAAAAGTAGCCCAATCTCATGATTTATTTTACCATCTTGTGTCCGTTGGCATGAATCCTACAAACCACTTTATGTACTTCTTCTATTATTTTCTTTGCTTCTGAAGCATCAACACACCTTAATAATGTTTGGTTGAAATGTTTCTTATATAAATTCAGTGCCAGCCTTTTTAAGGTTTTCTTATCAGTTTCTAAGGCATTTGGCTTATATACTCGATCCTTCAAATAATTTCTGATATCGTGATACCATGGAAAGCCGTCGACCTCAATTTCAATGTTATGGCAGTATGCAAGAATTCATAAATACTTATCTCAAGGGGTGTCACCTCCTGCCCCTTATTTACTTTGAACATCAAAGCCAAGGTGGCTAGAGCATCCGCCATTTGATTGACATCACAGAACAGATGAATGAAGTCTACTTCTTTAAATTCTTCCAGTAATTCTAGAATCAATTTTTTATATTGCTATAACCTTGGGTCATGCGTTTCCCATTCTCCACGCAGTTGGTAAATTACCAAGGCTGAATATCCATAGATTTTCAATACCTAGGCCTTCTTTTCCTGTTGCTTAAAGCCTTATAATACATGCCTCATTTTTTGCCATATTATTGGTGCAATCAAAACTTATCCAGAATGTAAAAGGGTAATAATCCCTTTTTAGAGATATTAAAATTATGCCGATTCCATGGCCTAATGCATTTGATGTTCTATTAAAATACATTTTCCATGTAGATCCTTCCGATGACTCTTCTTCAACCGTAATATTTATCAAGTCCTCATTAGGGAATTCGAAATCTAATGACTCATAATTGTCAAGTGCTTAGCTTGCTAAGAATTCAACAATGGCACTTCTTTTGATCGGCTTTTGGCTTACATAAATGATATCATATTCGGATAGTAGAACTGGCCACCTAGCTATCCTTTCTGATAAAGCTGGCACTTTAAACATATATTTGATTAGGTCCAGTTTGGTGATCAACCATGTAACATGATACAACATGTACTATTAGAGCCTTTTTGCTATCCAGACTAGAGCACAACATATCTTCTCTATATGGGATTAATTTAGCTCGTAATCTAAAAATTTCTTACTTAGGTAATAGATTGCCCGCTCTTTCTTTCCAGTCTCATCATGCTACCCTAACACACAGCCCATAGATCTTTCAAACACTAATAAATACAAGATCAAAGGTCATCCCGGAGTAGGTGGTACCAATACCGATGGATTAAAGAGATATTACTTAACTTTTTTAAAAACATTTTGGCATTCACTATCCACTCACCAAGATTTTGTTTTCGCAAAAGTCAAAGAATTGAATCACGCTTATCCATAAGTTGAGATATGAATCTAGCGATATAATTCAATCTCTGTAAGAAACTTTTCACTTCTTTTGGCATGCGTGGGGATGGCAACTCCTGTATAGCTTTGATCTTATTTGGATCAACTTTAATTCCTTTTTCGCTTACAACAAAACCTAACAAATTTCTAAACTTGGCTCCGAATGTATATTTCATCAAGTTCAGCTTTAATCGATATTTTCTCAGCCTTTCAAACAACTTTCGCAGGTCCGCTACATGACTTTTTTCTTGAGAGAAGTTAGCAGTCATGTCATCAACGTACACTTCAATTTCCTTATGCATCATGTCATGGAATAGGGTGACCATTGCCTTTTAGTAAGTTGCTCTCGCATTTTTCAACCCAAATGGCATTACTTTGTAACAAAATGTTTCCCACATTATGACAAATGTGGTATTCTCCATACCCTTTGGAGCCATTTTAATTTGATTATATCCTAAAAATCCATCCATGAAGGAAAATAAATAGTTCTTCGCAATATTATCAACCAGGGTGTCTATACGAGGGAGAGGGAAGTTGTTCTTTAGGCTTGCTCGATTGAGGTCCTAATAATCTACACATATTCTAACTCTTTCATATTTTTTAAGAACTAAGATAATGTTTTCAACCCACTTCGGATATTTTACCCTCTTCAAAAATCCAGATTCAAACTGCTTCTTAACCTCTTCTTTTATCTTCAAAAGTATCTTTGATTTCATTCTCTTCAGCTTCTGTTAAATTGGTTTGCATTTCAGCTTCAAGGGCAATTTATAAACCATAATCTTCGCTCTAATCTTGGCATGTCTTGATAAGACCATGCAAAGATGTCTCAAAATTCATGCGATAGACTTATCAGATCTTCTCAGGTGGAAGCCTTTATGGCAGTTCCTATTTTGATATCCTTTTTATCGTTTTCATTATTCCCCAATTTGATAATCTTAGTGGGCTCTTCATGGGGTATTATGCGCTCATCTTTTCATTCAATTATTTTTAACAAATTAGGAGGCAATATATGATCATCGATATCTTCATTAAGATTGACCTTGTTCGAGCAAATAGTCTGTTCAAAATTAACCTCTGAATCCTGATCAAATTTATCTGTTTCTCTGTAAGGCAAAAGCAAGGAAGAGATAGGAAAAAGAATATGGCATATGAATGGGGTATGGATGTAAAAAAGGAAAAGAGATATTGAGATAAGAAATCATAAAATAAATGGATGTAAAAAAGAAAAAGAGATAAGAAAGATTATATAAGGAAAGGTTATGTGCATTTCATTTTTACTGATGATAAATTAACATTATGAGCTTTTATAAAAATATTTATAGATGACAGAGTTCATTTCTTAGTTATTACTTTAGGATTGGTCTAGACACTATACTTTTCTCAGCACATGTCTAATTCCTTAAAACATATCCAGAGGGGCATGGGTGAATCCCATTATCCTCAATGAACTCTTCATTATCTCTTCCAATGGCAGCCACATGATGCTCTTCAAAGGCTTCATTGATCACTACAACAATGTTCCTGGTTTCATTATCTCTATTTCCTAGACTTCTATAGTAGAAAATTTCCTCCAATAAGGGGTAGAGAGTTGATTTCTAGCCTGACTATTGGCCAACACCTAGGGATGGCTATTATTCTCTCATTTTTTTGAACTTCTTCTTATAAACTCTTTCTGGCTTGAAGCCTAATCCATACTTGTCTTTCTTACCATTGACATTAATGGCCTGGCTGATTCCTTGCAAACATCTTCGAGTGCTTTTTTAGCTAAGCTTCTTTCCCTATTGTCAACTTGAGGCCCATATGCATTCTTTTCGATAGCCTTAGTTTAGGGATGACTGACCCTTCTAATATAAAGGTCGCATTGATAATCTCAAAAACTTTAAAAGCGCATTCATCAGTTTCAACATATGTCAATGTAAGGAGCCTCTGTAGATGTCATAGTGACTATGTCTTTTTCCCCAGATAGACTCACCAATTTTTCATCCATTATAAACTTGACTTTTTGATGCAAGGACGATGGAACAGCCCCGGAAAGGTGAATCCATTGTTGCCCTAACAAGCAATTATAGGCTGGAGTGATATCCACAATGTTGAACTCAATTTCAAATGGGCAAAGACCAATTTTCTAGAGTAACTAAAATAGTTCCTTTGATGTCCTTCCTTGTTCCATCAAAAGCTCTAACAATCGTGTGGCATTGTTCGCTTTGGATAACATCTATAGGCAAACAAGATAGTGTACTCCATGACATGACATTTAGAGTAGAGCCATTATTGATAAGGACCTTAAGTAGTATGGTCCCTTTGCACCAAGTCGTGATGTAGAGGGATTTTGCTGAAGCATTACCTCCTGGTAGAATTTCATCCTCACTAAATGAGATGAAGTTGTCAGGGACAATATTGTTTACCAGGCGGTCAAGTTTGTTGATAGAAATATCTTGAAAGACATAGGCCTGATTTAGTACTTTCAGCAAAGCATTTCAATAAAGTTCAGAACTAAACAACAGAGTTAGCAAGGAAATCTTCGCTGGTTGTTGCTTTAATTGCTCCACGACACTGTATTCAGTGTGCTTGATATACTTTAAGAATTTAGTTACCTCTTTTTCTTTTACTGGTTCTTGCTTTTCCTTCGAGACATCCTCGCTAACCATTGCCTTTTTAAATATGTGCCCTTGATTTTGCTTTTGTATCAGCTTAACTAGTTTCCCCATCGTATACACGCCCGCTTCTTATAATATGGCTGAATCCTATGATATCGATGGATGCCAATTGGGTAGTAACAGCTTTTGGAATGGTGACCCTGCCATCATACTTCCACGGTACCTATTTACTATCTTGATAAAGGAACGACACTAGTGCCCTAATAATTAGTTAGGGGTAATATCCACCTTTGAAGGCGTGGTATGGTTGCAACGAATGATAAGAGGGCAGTCGATACCGTATAGGGATTGTGATGATCCTTCCTCCACTATATTAATGGATTTTTTTGCTTTCACTTCAGTCTATTCTAAAAATTTGATCTTACCATTTTTTGTCATCCCTTGAATTAATGCTTGAAAATCTAGGCAACTGTGCAAGGTATGCCTCTAAGTCAGGTGATACTTGCAAAAATTGACATCATCATCAAATTATACTTTAATGCTTTCCTGATTCTAGCTAACGATTTCGGCTTTGGTCAGAACCATCCATGCTTTTTCCAAGGGTGTTTTGACCTTTTTCACACTCTACTTCCTTCATTATCTGTTTTTAATGCTGATGACATTGACTCTGGGCTCAAGATGATCTGGCAAAAGGTTTGTTGCCACATTAGAAGCTAATGCTTTATCAAACTTGAAGGTGCTTCTATTAAGAAGGCTTTGAACTTTATGCTCAGAGGGTTGGTAGTTTTCAATCAAATGACCCGGTAGTGCACGGTATTCACAGTGTAAGTTCAGGTTATATCACCTAGGATAATTGCCTTTATACAGTTTGCCAAAAATTAGTGCTACTATCCTTGCTTTTTAAAGTTTATCAAACATTTCCTTATATGAACAAGGAAGAGGGTTAAAATGGGGTCTGGTTTGATTGTTTTTTTGGGGTCGTGTATTAGTGTTGGGTCTTGGCTGGTTTTAGGGAAGTGGGTTTGGGATGGTAGCTTGTATGGTTGTTAAAATAAGTGCTCGAGGTGTGTTGTATGGATAAGTGTTTTGGGCCATTTGTCTTGGATTTTGATAATAGGGACATGGTCTTGAGCGATATGGCTAGCTCACATAATCGACTGATGGTGTTTCATCTTTTTTTTTGCTGGTCCTAGTTTTTTTGCATTGGAGGACTCTCATGATGTAAGCTTCTTGACCTTAATGTCTGATTCGATCATTTCTGCAAAGATTACAGGATCGAAGAAATTCTTTATCGCATTCCCTACTAGCTTGTTGTAATAAGGCAGACGCAAAGTATCGACAAATAACACTGTCATTTCCTTCTTTGTCAAGGGCAGTTGGACTTGAGAGGCTAAGTCCCTTCATCTTTGGGCATATTCTTTAAAGGATTCGATTGACTCTCTAAATTTTAAAAGGGAAAGCAATCTCGAGCCCACTCAGCCATATGCTTATATGGTTGGAGAAAAGCACTTGCCAAGTCAGCCCAGCATTTAATTTGGATATGATTCAAATCATTATACCATCTCAATGCCAATCCTGATAGACTTGCCTGAAAAGAGTGGATCAGGGTTTATTATCTTGTGAGTAGCCCGCTATTTTTTGGATAAACATTTTGATGTGTGCCTTTGGGGACGTAGTGCCTTTATACTTCTCAAACTCTAGCATCTTAAATTTTAAGAGGAGAACAAGATCCAGGACTAAGCTGAGGTCTTCAATGTCCACACTGCTATATAATTCAGCCCCTTCTATGGCTTTTAACCTTCTTTCAAGGAGTAGTAGTTTTGCCTTTTCCTTTTTTTTAGCCTCAAGTACTTCTTTGGCCTTTTGCTTAATCTTTTCTTCTTCATCGATGCCTAGTCCTACATATTCCTCTTGGACGAGAATAGCTCACGTAGTTGTTTCTTGAGGTATGGCCTCAGGGTTTATGATGATGACTAGTGGGGAAATAGCTACCAGGGCCCTATGTTGTACATTTTGGGCATTAGCTGGTGGTGGGTTGGTGCCTAATTCTTTAACTGGTGCCTCCTTGGTTCCTCCAGTGGGAGCATCAGTATTTGCTTCTTACGTAGGGTGAGTTAGCCCCCTAACTAGTAGTAGCTCCATCATCTGTGCAATTTGAGGTTGAAGTTCACCCTACTTTTTCAATATGGCCTCTTGAGCCTACCTGTGGCTTTCTTTGAGCTGTTTCAATCTTGCGATATGGTCTTCAGCCATTCTCCTTGCTCTTACTCTGGTGTAGTAACTATGTGTAGGTATTGACAATATTGATTGGTCTTGATTTGCAATGGTCAAACCTTATGTGAATTCCAAAATTTTTAGGAATTAAGTAATTATTAATAGATCAATAATCATATGCATATGTGTACGTATGCATGCATAAGCAATGAATGCATTCAAGGGCAGTTGCTTTACTACAAGACTTCAAAATCCATAATTTCCATTGATTTTATAAGGGAATTACATATCACTTATCATATTAGGATTATGTCCATAAAACTTCCTAATTTGGTCATATTGCTTTTTGGCTTATTCCAAAAATTGAAGTATCGCTAGGCCGAGTTTGCCAACTAGGTTGATCTGTCTTTAAAGTCCTTGGATCCTCTCTACCATATCCCTCGCTTGGATAACTACTAAGTGAATTTGTTGCATCAAATGATCAATATAAAACGATCGCCCTAGCAAATTGGCCATCCACTTGTCACGTTTGTCTCAAACTCGGCAAAACTTGTTATTCTAACAGACATCCATTTCCTCGTATGCTTGAGCCCATGCCTCAATGTCACTCGCTCTTTGAGACAACTTTTGTCTTAATTGCCCCAAAGCTAAAATAAGTGATTCTCTTTCATGAAGTAATTCTGTCATCTATTCTCGTTCTTGGTGAAGGGCATTTTTGAGCCACTCATTCTTTTCCATGGATCTCTTCCATTGTCTTCGTGTATCCATGTGTGCCATTTGCTCTTGTTCGAATACAGCTGCATTGGTTTTGCTTCCCATAACTTTAGCTTTCCACTTTCCAAGCTCTCTGTGGAGCTTATGCATTTCCTTGGCAACTTGACTAGGAGATTTGTTGGAGCTCCTGGATAGACCAATGATTTTCATCTTCTTGTTTTGTTTGACCCAATCATGCTTTATTAAAGTGTACTACTCTATTTTCTAAAGATCATTTTCTTTGGCTTCCATCTTCATCTTTAGATACATGATCTCTTCCTGGAAGGCTTGATTCTCAGTAATTGCTCTTTTTCGATCTTTTTCTGCCTCTTCTCTAATTAACTTCATTTCAGAAGGCATGGGAAGCTTTGGTTGAATGGTTGCTTGAAGATCAACCCTCTCTGTGCCTGGAATAATCAAATCACAACCCCAAATTGATCTCCATGCATCGTACCCAAGAGTGGTCTGATTTGTGTAAGAGAGCAGCCTAGACTCATATCTCTCTTTCATATGTACGACAGTTGTCGAAAGCATGTTCCTGTATCCTTCCCCATGATAATCCAAATCCACACTAGCCAAATCGAAAGTCATGGTGATGAATTGCTTAGTCCCATATTGCCGTCAGACCAAAAATGGTGCATATCTGACTGTACCTTATAATCCAAGCAAAGGCACAAATGACAATTGACCGCACCTATATAGGACAGACTTGTGTGCAAACCAAAGAGCTCTCCATGTTATCTCTTTCAGAGCCAAGTTCTTCTATAACATCACCCACTAATTCTTCGTTGATGACTGTGTGCCAATCTTTCTCCATAAAATGTTGGAGAGGGATAAAGTGTGAGAAATAGGGTCTAATCCTAATGGTGCCATCTCTTAAAAAATGGCTGCGGGCCCAGATATATAGCACTAATGCATTTCAGAGAATCTGCCTTTGCTCGACTTTCAACACGAGCTCGAATGATTTCAGCTAAGATGGCGGGGCAAGATGCATATTCTGCTTCAACCGAGCAAAGAGTTCAATCACCATGACTTCTACATGGTTGAACACCCTTGGGAAAAAAACCAACCCATATATGGCTAAAGCAAATGCATTGAGGGCTTCCTTTTTTTTCTGGCTGATCCTTAATATACTCCTCCAAAAATTGCAATGAAACAATTGTGGTATTGCCTTTATGTTTGAAGCAAAAAGACTGGGGAGATATATCAAGGAGCTGTGCCAGTGTCTTTCTATGAATTGCTGGGTTACACTCTTTGTAGTAGATAGGTCTTGTCTCCACTTGTTGCAACCCTAATAATGATGCAATCTCTTCTATAGTGGGGGTCATGTCATGGTGGTTGAATGAAAAGCATCGGTAAGAGGGGTTTTAGAATTCTATCAGAGCTTGGACCAACTGTTCATCTATGGGGATCTTTAACAACATGGCCATATGTCCATATTTTGTCGCAAACTGGTTTTCCTTGCCTTTATCCCATCCTTCCCATATATTTACCAATTCAAAAATATTATTTTATCGAAGATCCAAGTGTGTGATCTTCGACAGTCTCGATAAAAAGTCCCTGAGTATGTAGTCCCTTTATTTTCTCTGATTCAGTTCAGACTCTGTGCAGACTTCTTCAAAAGTTTTGGAAATAACCACCACTTTTGCTTAGTTCACCATAAAATCAAATGGAAATTAGCTAGATCTGAAATCAGGCCTAAAGCAAACACCCATGATGCAAATGAATGATGCACAAGAAGGACAAGAAAAGAAAAATGCAAATAAGTTAGTATCCAGGAAATAAATATTCCAGATAATAAAACATAGCAATAAATAATATCACAAAGATGTAATTGAAATAAAGTAGGCGAATAAAGAAAGAAAAAGCTATGCATATCCCTTCATATGTCCCTAACCTCGGTGACACCTATAGTAAGGGTATGGTACTAACTAGGCAGCTACCAAGATTCACTATATGAGGTTTGGGTCAGACCTCTAAATTGGTTCTCGAATTACCCCTAGTCTAGAACGGACTAACAAGGTACCTTCTCCTTATCCGTTGCAGATTTATGTCGAAAAAGGTTCAATTTGAGTGGGAGTATCTTCCATGCCTGTAACGAGGCTAACACCTTGGGCAGGCATAGGAATTTACACCTGGTAAGCTTTTCACTAGCCCAAACAGAGGCTAACACCTTAGAAGGCAAAGCTACTTCATCTCCTCCTAAATTATTAGGTACTTATGTCCCTCTCGCATTAGACAGAAAGGAAAACTATTGCAGATGCGCATAGTGTGTGGGAAGGGATAAGCATACCCTTTTTTAAAATAAAGAGAAAATACACAAACATTAACTTAAAAATAAAATAAGTCATAAAGAAAAATTTTCCAAAATGGGAATTGAAACTAAATACCAATTAAAACCTAATTAATTAAAATTTAATTAACAAATGATCAAATTTAGGCCTGACTCTCTAAAAAAATTAGGTCCCCATTAGAGTCGCCAAGCTATCATAACATAGCCTGAATGCAAATCCTGACCAGCCTGACTTAAATGGCCCTTGACTATATAAGTGGTGATGTACCATTATTTCCAAACTACTTATTCTTATCTTTTTTTTTGGGCCATATCAATATTAATATTCTCTTATTTATGGGGACTCGGTAGTTAAGATGAATTGTTTGCCCATCTTAACCCTAAATTGTTATCACAAAATGACCATTTATTTAGAGTTACCACCAATCTATTTTGGCCAAGTCAGATTAGTCACCTATAAGAATTAATCCTTTAAGGGTCACAAAACCCTAAAAATAAATTTCATGGTCTATGGATTACCATAGATCATTTTTAAGGGTTCGGGAGTTGGTTACAGCCACAAGTAAGGATTGAGCCTCTCGTGCTGCCCAAAATTGGTACCTTATTGATCATGGTTAACTTGAACTTTAATCTTTTTATCCGGCTCCAATATGTGATACTTAATTACAATTTTAGTATTGTTAAAATAAGATTTTATTATTCCGTGAGAGAAAATAGGGTTTTACATTTTAAAAATCAAAACGTCTTACGCACCTCCATCGAAAAACCAATGGGACATGAAAATATTTATTATTCCCTTTTATACCCCAACGGAAAACCAAAGGGACATAAAAGGTTCTAGAAAACCAAAATATCTTTCATATCCTACTAGAGTAGCTAGCAGAATGTGAAAGGTTTTTATTTGTATAAAATTTTCAATTTCCATTTTGAAAAGGGTATCTCATCATTAGAATGATCCGTAAAACCCCTATCACAGATAGGTGTGAGGAGTTTCACGTATCACTCTAACTCCGAGACATTACCTTTATTTTATAAAGACATACAAATTTTATTTGAAACAAAAAAAAGACCTATGACTTGGTCTGACACTAAAGTACTAATTCGAATTTAAGGACTAAAAAGATAAAAGAAAAATGAACTTATCCTTAAAGTATACCTTCGGCATAGAAACACTCACTAGTGATTTAAGACTAGGTTTTAAGAATAATTAAAATATCCCTAAGGCTTACCATTGATACTAAGGTGCCTGGTAACTACTTAGGATTTCGTTCTAAGGAAAATTAAAAAATTCTTAAGGCTTACCATTAATATTGAGGCACCCGGTAACTACTTAGGATTGGGTTCTAAGGAGAATTAAAAATATTCCTAAGGCTTACCATTGACATTAAGGCACCCGGTAGCTATTTAGGATTGGGTTCTAAAGAAATTAAAAAATTGCTAAGGCTTACCATCGACACTAAGGCACCGAATAAGAAAAATTACAAAAATGTCCCTTAGGTATAATTTAGACATGAAAATACCCCGATACAACTAATGGACTCAAAAATAACCTAAAAAGGCTAAATGAACCCCAAACATTCACCTTTGGCATAAAAGCATCCCGATGATGAAAAATTACAAAAATGCCCTTGGGATACACCTTGGCCATGAAAGTATCCCGGTACCCCTAATGGACTAAAAAATAACCTTAAAAGGCTAAAGAAACCTTAAGCATTCACTTTTGGCATAAAAGCATCTCAATGAGAAAAATTATGAAAATGCCCCTAAGATATACCTTCGACATGAGAGTATCCCAGTACCCCTAGTGGACCTGAAAGGACAAGTAATGGTGATTCTTACTATAAATGGGTAATTTAGATTACAAAAATGACCTAAAGTATGAAAATTACAAATGCGTCCCTAAATTTCTCAAAATTAAATATTAGTCCTAAATTGGTTTAAAATGCTAAAAAAGATATATTCATTTTTTTGCCCAAAAAACACCCTAAATGAGAAGTTTAAATTTTAAAATAATCTAACATGCAAAAATACCATTAAATCCCTAAATTTTCAAAAATTGCATTCGTACCTTAACGGAGACCCAAAAAAATACGATAGATTTTTATATTTTTAGCACCTCATCGGAGGACCAATGGGATGCTAAAAATATTTAAAATAATCTAAATGGATGATTTCATGCTAAAGGTAACCATTTTGTCCTAAAAATGCCAAGTTTCCCTGAGGGTCCCTAAACTTTCTTGATTTTACACTTAGGTACCTAAGTAAACAAAATAACCTAAATCATCACAAAATATAATTAATCAGGTAAAAATCAGCATGTAAATCATGAAGAACATCCATAAGAAGGTTCGGTCAAACACCTTTAAGCAAAAACAAAAATTTTTTATTATTTGCAAACTAGCCCCTAAACTTTAAGAAATTACAAAATACCCCATAAAGTGTTAAAAATACCTAGAGTATGATATGAAAAACCCAAAATTAGTTTCAAAGTTATCTATGAAGCTTTTGCCTAAATCCTTTGACCATACAACAAAAATTTTTATTATTTGCAAACTAGTCCCTAAACTTTCCTAAAATTGCAAATTGGCCCTAACATGATTAAAATATAAAATCAGGCTTCGAATGAATCAATATAATCACACAAGTCACATAAAAGATTACAAGGAAAATTTGGTCACTTTTTTCTGCCCCTAGAATAAATTTTTCAACATTTACAAAAAAGTCCCTAAACTTCTTAAAATTACAAAAAGGCCCTAAAACTAAATGTATTTTAACTTAATAAATGCGTAAAATACACTCTTAAGAGTGCGAGTGTACTTCGGCCAACCATATAGGTCTAAACAAAGAGTTTTTTATATTTTTATTCTTTATTTATTTTTCAGATTAGCCCTTAAACTTTTTTATATTTACAAAATGATCAACAAAACACATATATAAGCATGAATTTTGGCCAACACCTATTCACATTTTATTTAATCACATATTCACATTTTATTTAACATAAATTAGCACCATTATATGATAAAATTACAAAAATAAGTATATAAACAAGTGATTTCACCATAATAACAAGAAAACACTAAAAGAAATAAAATATATATGAACATCTATATGACAAACACAACACCAAAACCAACATAATATCAACATAAACATGATTCATGAAGACAATAATTTACTTACAAGAAGAAAAGGAAAAAAATAAAATAAAATCAAGGAAATTAGTTCATGGCCATTATGCTTAGTCTTTCAACATGGATAAAAAACCCATGAACTTAACCACATTTTTAGCTCACCAAAGAGAAGAAAAAAATGTATCCAACAAATAAAACTCCAAAGATTTAAGTGCAGATTTATACCTTAACAAAGCTTTGAAATTTTTTTAAGTATTTTCCTTTTTTTAACTCTTTTTTTGTCTCCAAAAACTAAAAAAACTCTAAGAAAACATCCTCCCCCATTTATAGGGAAGGATGATTTGGCCAAGGAGGATGGAATCCTCCTTGGCCGAAATTCCATGTCTTTTTCATCCTTTTTCCTTTTTTTTATAATTTTTTTATGTTAAGCTTACTTGTTCGGTTGGAAATAATAAATGTTGTGTCATAAGCCCATACCTTGTTATCTTTTCTTACAAGCCACTCTATTATCAAGCTCATGATCAAGTTGATCAGCTCATGTAATGGGTAATTGGGATGTAACCAACTTTGTTAGAAAGTAATTGGATGAGAAAACAAGCTAGTTAGCATGTAACTAGTTAGAAAAAGTTAAATAAAATTAAATTAAATAAAATTTCCAAAAATCAAAATAAAATTGGAATTAATGTTAATTGATCATAGACAAAATTTTAGAAATGAAACGGTGCAAAAGACCTTGATTAGAAGTTAAAAACTCGTAAAATTTTATGAAAATGCCTTAGTGTAGGAAAATTAACATATATGAAAAGAAATTCAAAACCCATGAAATAAATTAAATTTTTCAAAACTGTTTTAATAGGAGTTAAATGACAATATTAGAGGAATTTTAAAAATTTTAAACAGAAGAAAATTCCCCCAAAAACTTATATGGAATAGAAAACTTGATTTTTTGAAAACAGGGGAAGTTCAAGAGAAAAAAAATCAAAACTCATGAAAATAAATAAATTTTTGAAAACTGAATTAATTTGAATCAAATAATAATTTTGATAAATTTTTAAAATCATAAACCAAGAAAAATCACCCCGAAAACATTTACAGAGTAGAAAACTCCGTAGTTCGAAAACAGGGGAATTTCGAAAAAAAATTCAAAACTCATGAAAATAAAAGAATTTTCCAAAACTAATTTAATGTGAATCAAACAATAATATTGGATGAATTCTGATGTTTGAAATCCACCAAAAATTTTACAATTAAAGAAAACTTGTATTTCAATACCAAGAAAAATTATGAAATTTCATTGACACTGAAGTAAAACAAATTCAAGACCACACATTATTCAAAACATTAATTTCTATGGTGAAGAAAATGAACTTGTAAAATTTTAAAAATAGATCAACAAGAACCAAAAGCAAAATTCATGAGCATGATACTTGTAAGACTACAAAATTCAAAATTAATTTATAAAATTTATAGTTTGACACTTCATAGTAGAAAATACCAATACATATTTTTCCTTTAATATTTATGATTTTTTGGGTGAGAATCAGCATAAAACTACACTGGTGTGGTAAAAATATCTGACCACCAATTTCTAGAGTTTTTTTAGAAAAATTTTAGGAAATTCCTAAAAATAGGAAAATTAATCGTGAGATCATCCGTAGAGGTAATTTCCAAAATTTGTCAAGAACTTGTTTAAAAACAAAAATTTTTCCTTTGCGGATTCGTTTTTTTTACCTTAGGAAATGGATTATTCAATCATGTGTATATATAGTTATTTACATATGACTAATTAAAATTACAAAAATGTGAAACCGCTCTGGTGGAAGTTGACCTGCATCAGAGTGGCCACTGCATTTCTATTCTGAGATACTTGAGACTTTCAGGGACAGACAACCCAGACGAAATTAGGTGTCTACAATAGTATCGATACATTATGGGTTCTCTTGCTCAATGTATTGATATATTATGGGTTCTCTTGCTCAAAGCTTAATGTATCGATACACAAGGCTATTTTTAGCCTAATTTAAGACTTTTTTCTTCTTTCATACCTTGACTTTAAAACTCGAATTTGATCATCCAATATCAGACATAAATTTATACAAAAGATGTGCATTTAATTTTTGGGATTTAAACATTGATTAACACATTTTGGAAAGTCCATTAAGCTTGGCATGAGGGCTTTTTACGAGAAAATCTAGTTAGATGAAGGTTAAAGTTAAGATTGCTCATTTGATTAGCTAATGCGTGGTTTTCTTTGTCTACAAGAATCAAGATTAACCAATCAAATGTTGAAAGGTTTCATATTGGTACAATGAGTCATCATATTGTACATGTTCAAAATCCTATTGCCCTTTTGCTTGGTCATTCTAAATGGCTGAAATCCACTCCTATATAATCCAACTTTCTTATTCAACTACAAGGAAAGGTTACAACACATTTACATCATCCATCAAAAGTATTTGAGCTATCCTAAATACTGTATTCATGTAGCTTTTTTTCCAAAAAACCTTCCAAAAACTCTCGTTTCCCTTATCTCTACCTTCAAAAGCATCATCTATAGACACCATTACCAAAAGTTCCTTCTTTTCATTCCTTCTTTCCTAATTTAGAGAAACAGAGGGAACAAAGTAAGCTCTGCATTGCTTGGTTGCTGCTAAAGTAAGAAGCTAGGATTTAAGTTTTCATTGGGGCATATTTTTTATCTTTTCTTTATCTTATTTTTTGTTTTTCTTTATTATCATCTCTTTAGCGAACTTTCATGTTTCCATAACCCTATTAAGGCTTCCATGCATTATTGTGGCCTTGTTTGTGGTAATCCTAGGACTTTAATGACTTCTTTGGTGCCTTGATATTGTTTGGATGAACTAAAGTGCCATCTTTTGTTGACATTAAAATAACCTTTGTTTATGCATTTTTGCCATGTTTTATTCACTTTTTTGATGATTTACTTCATGTATAATTGCTCATCCTAGCACCTTTTGATCTTTATCATTCCATTAAGTGCATTTTCACCATGATTCGTTTGTTCAAATGCATGGATAACTTATTATTTTCTATGTTTGCTTATGTTTGATGTTTTCACTTAGTTTAGTTCATTATATGTTTGTTGAAATTCCTTTATGATGCTTGTAAAAATATATGTTCATAGAAAACCCTAAGTTAGGTCCGTACTAACTTAAATCAATAATGATTAGCATAGATTTAATATTTTTAATATATTGGTTCTTTAATCATGGGGATATATCAACAACAAATGTTTGGAATATGGCCTCTTTAGGCCAAACAAATTTTGTTTTTAACCTCTACCAGAACCAATACTATTTTCAAGTGTTCTATTAAAGTCTTATTTCAAACCTTTTGTCATAACTAATGGTGTGGATAATGGACGATTCAGTAGCCAACTCTAAAATTTGGATTGGTTAGTAACTAGACATTCGTACGTTCGATACGCACACAATCATAAAAGCATCAAACTCAAGGAAACCCCTATTTTGGCGTTGATAACATTGTAATCCTAATTTAAAAAATTATTTTTAGACTACAATCAATCTTTCTAGATTTTTTTTGACATTTTTCTTGAAAAGGCTTCGAATTATGTTTCAATGATACCTTATTTGGCCCTGGATCAGTCTTTATATAGAAGTTATGATTTTTTGAACCTTTGCTGTTTGAAACCCCTAAAATTAGCGACGTGTGTTCTGTTTGGGCAATTATGACCCATCAAACATTTTTTTGGCTCTTTTAAGTATTGTTCGTAAAAGGTTCATAAAATTTCTTTTCCAAAAAGGTATCATTTGTGATTTAATGATTGTAAACGAGTCTAAAGTGATTTTTTGAAACTCAATACTACTTTTTCCCATCATTTCTTGTCGACGTCAGCTCAGATTGATGTCAAAAATTATTTTTGCCTAGATTTTCTAGGATTTTTGGAATATTTTTTACTTTAATCCTTACTGATTTACCTTTCTAGCGGTATCTCACTTGCCATTAGAAACCTTAGGACCAAGCTAGAATAAATTTGGGAAAGTAAATAGCGTGATGCTATCCCCTACTTTTATCGAATTTGATCAAAGTCATTAAGATTTTCTCGAACCATCTTTTCTGGTCATTCGCATGACTTAGGATGTATTGAATGGTTTGCCCATTGAGTTTTATATGACAACATGAGTCCTATTAGGCTCAGATCAAATCTCATACACTTTTCAAAATTAATTTCCATTTCCTATTTAAAAGTATCGGGTATCAATTGTAATAACATATTTTCCTTAAAACATATCGGCATTTTGAATTTCAAAAATCACTTCAAATTTCTTTATCGAGGGGATTCTCCAACGCTATTTCTACTAAGGGACATTCCAACCTTACTTTCACAACTTCATCAAAATCTAAGTTTTCTTTTCCTTAACCTTCCTCAGACCTTCTACAAAAATTTTTTTTGTGCCTAAGATGACCATCGAATCCAAACATATCTCAAAATTGTCAATTTGTTTATTTCTTAATAACTAAGGTCAATTACGAGATATATCTCCATTGTCACCCCTTTTCTATGTCTTCATGTATTCATCCTTAAAGTAATATTTATTATGTTCTATTATGCCCTACTAGCACGTTTCCTTTTCGATGATGATTTTGCATTCTTGATTTTGAACTCAAAATTCATAAAATCCGAGGCAACATTGCTATGCCAGTATCTTTTTAGTGCTTGACATAAAGTATGTCCTTCTAAATCAATCTGGAGATCATTTCATTGAACCCTTTATGTTTCTCTTCTATCCTCGTTGCATAGAGAAAGATTAAATAAATTTTTACCATAAAACCTAGATTTAATATTTAAAAATTTGTATCTAAATGAAGGGGATTACATTTAAATAATGACCACATGAGAAAACCAAGGAAAATTAAGACTTGGATAACTTATAGCTAGATGGTATCAATTTTGGGCGTTGTAAGGGTGCTAATCCTTGTCAACGCTAACTGACTCCCATACCCTTTATAGAAAGGTATACGCAATTCGTAAAATTAATGTTTCAAGTTTTGCAACTCAGAATTATTAGTTTTAATTGGTATATAGTCATGCCTAGCCCAAAATTATCAGTGGCAACTCTAAGTTTTGGCCATTTCGTAATGGCCATACAAAAGTAATTAGATAAGTGATCCATCTAATGGTCCTCCCCTCGATCTTCACTCCTTTATGCCTAATCCAAATCTTCATCAAGGGATGACCTAAAGGTAAGCCCCTTCTTCCCTTTACTTTCTTTATCGCATTTTTTTAAAGTCAAGCGCCACCATGCAAGTGGCCGGGTTGCGATAGCTTGGCGACTGCACGAGGGATTTATTTAGACAATCAAGCTTACAACTAGCTAAATTTTTACTAAATTCTCAGTTTCCTTTGATTTTCTTTCATTGTTTATTTGTAATCCCCTTTCTTCATTTTCTTTATGCCCTAACATTTATTTGTCATAGTTTTAAGTATATTTGTTTCTTTCTCATGATTGTTAGTTTTCTCTTCTACATGAAAAAGAAAAAAACTAATGAATATGATGATTCCTTTAAAATGGTAATGAGAAGTAAAATAAAAAGGTTTGTTTTTTCCTCGATGTCGCAACATGGCTCGAATATTAATCTTGACCAACCTGACTTAAAATGGCAAATGTATCCATTGTTTCTATATAAGTATCTATATAATTATTTCTTTCTATTTTTAAGGGTCCATATCCTACGGACTAAGTTGTCGAGATGAGTCGTTCCTTTGACTTCTCCAAATAGTTGTTACAAAATGACTATTTATTTTGGAGTCACCACTAGTCTTATTTTAGCAAGGTGAGAATGGACACCTACCGAAGTTTATAGTTTCAAGGGCTATAAAGCCCATGAAAACAAACTCTGAAGTCTGTACTCATCCCAGAGATTGCTTGAAAAGGTTCGGGAGTCGGTTATAATCGCAAATAAGGATTGGCCTTCTTGTGATGCTCGTTAATCGGTACCTTATTAATCATGTGTTAAAATAAATTTAATTTTTATTCGGCTTCAATATTCAATATTTAATTATAATTCTCGTAATCTTTTATTAAACAGATTTATTATTCTAAGGAAAATAGAGTTTTATTACATTTTGAAATCACAAAATTAATCGTACCCTTCTTGGGAACCAAATGGACACGAATTCTCTATCATATCTCTTTGGAGAACCATGCGAAATACAAAAGGTTTTTTTTAAATCGAAAAATCCTGACTTCCTATTTGAAAAGGGTATCTCACTATTAAAATAATCTATAAAATTCCTCATATATTATGGTAGGAGTCCTGCGTATTAATTTAATTAGGAGACATTGTCTTATTTATAAAAATAATTTTATTATTAAAAATACAGACTCTATGACCTAAAGGTGACCAAATCTGATGGACATATTCTTAATTTGTATGTGGAAGTATCCTAATACTCATATAGGATTTGGTTCTAATGCAAAATTATGAAAATACCCCTAAGGTATACCTTCTACATAAAAGTATCCCAGTAACCCTTAAAAGACTAAAAAATGACTGAAAAAAAGGTGAACCTATCCTTAAATATACACTTTCGACCTAAAAGCATCCTAACAAAAAAATTACCAAAATAACCTTAGGGCATACCTTCGACGTGAAAGTATCCCAATAACCCTAATGGACCTTAAAATGATCTAGGAAGGCTATATTAATCCTAAAAGTTCACCTTTGGCATAAAAGCATCCTGGTGAAAAAAATTATCGAAATGCCCCTAAGGTATACCTTCAATGTGAAGTACCCCCTAACCCTAATGGACCTTAAAATGATCTTGAAAGGCTAAACCAATCCTAAATATTTACCTTTGTCGTAAAAGCATCTCGACGAGCAAAATTACCAAAATGCCCATAGGGTATATCTTCGATGTGAAAGTATCCCGGTAACCCTAATAGACCTTAAAATTACCTTAGAAGGCTAAATGAATCCTAAACAATTTACCTTTGGCATAAAAGCATTTAGGTGAAAAAATTTACCAAAATGCCTCAAGGGTATACCTTCGACATGAAAGTATCCCGGTAACCATAATAGACCTTAAAATGATCTTAAAAGGCTAAAATAGTCCTAAAAATTCACCCTAGGCATAAAAGCGTCTCAATAAAAAATTACCAAAAGGCCCTTAGGGTATACATTTGACGTGAAAGTAACCTAGTAACCCTAATAGACCTTAAAATGATCTTGAAGGGCTAAACAAATCATAAATATTCACCTTTGGCGTAAAAATATCCTAGTGAGCAAAATTACGAAAATGCCTATAGGATATACCTTCGACGTGAAAGTAACCCGGTAACCCTAATGGACCTTAAAATAACCTTAGAAGGCTAAATGAATCCTAAACATTACCTTTAGCATAGAAGCATCTCTATGAGAAAAATTACTAAAATGACCCTAGGGTATATCTTTGACATAAAAGTATCCCGGTAACCTTAATGGATCTTAAAATGACCTAAAATGATGAAAATTAGTGAATTTAGTCTAAATGGAAAATCTAAAAGTTTAAGTTTGACTTAAAATGCAAAATTTGTAATCAAGCCCCTAAATTCGTAAAAATTACATTTCGTATCCTTTGGAAGACCGAACAAATACGAAAAGTTTTAAAAATTTTTATATCCTATGGAAGGCCATAGAAATAATAGAAATCTTTAAACTGGTAAAATGTTTATTTTGCCTCTAAATATGAAAATTTGCTATTTAGTTCCTACACTTTTCTAAATTTTCATTTTAGTCCTTACATAATAAGATAACCTAAAAATCATAAAAATCATATGAAATTATGCATGAAAATATAGCCAATATATCAAAAAGATTCCGCCAAATACCTTGCCCTAAAAAAATTTTTGCAATTTACAAAATAACCCCTAAACTTTGTAAATTGCAAAATGCCCCCTAAAGTGTGAAAAATACCTAAAGCATGATATGAAATGCCAAAAATCAGTTTCTAAGTTATCCATAAAGCTTTAGGCCAAATCCTTTGACCATAAGACCAAAACTTTCTATTATTTGCAAACTAATCCCTAAACTTTCCTAAAATTGCAAATTAGCCCCACATGATTAAAAATGTAAAATTAAGCTTCAAATAAATTGAAATAATCACAAAAGTCATGTAAAAATATCACAAGTAAGATTCGCTCAATTCTTTTTTCCCCTAGAATAAATTTTTCAATATTTACACAAAAATCCTAAACTTCTTAAAGTTACAAAAGACCCCAAAACTAAAAAAATGTATTTTAACTTGATAAATGCATAAAATACACTCCTAAGGATGCATGTATGCTTTGGTCAAGCATATAGGTCTTAAAAAATTATTTTATTTTTATATATTTTTATATTTTTTTATTGTCTTTTTTTACGAATTAGCCCATAAACTTTTTATATCTACAAAATGACCACAAAAAAATATACAAGCATGAATTTTGGCCAACACCTAAACAATTTAGCAATCAATTTTTTTACTTAATAATCACATATTCATATTTTATTTAACACAAATTAGCACCATTATATGATGAAATTACAAAAATAAACACAAAAAAATACATGTGAACATATATATGCAAACACAACATGAAACCCAACATCATATCAACATAAACATGATTCATGAAGAAAAATAATTTACTACAAGAAGAAAGAGAAAAAATAAAATCAATGAAATTAGTTCATGGCCACTATGCTTAGTTTCTCAACATGGATGAAAAATTCATGAGCTTAAGCATGTTTTAGCTCACCAAAAACAAGAAAAATGAATGAAATAAATAAATCTTCAAAGATTTTAGTGAAGACTATACCTTAACAAAGCTTTGAATTTTTTCTCAAGTATTTTTTTTCTTTTTTTTTTCTTGGCTTCCAAAAACTAAAATTCATGAAGATAGGGGAGGATGATTCGGCCAAGGAGGGTGAAAATCCTCCTTGGCTAAATTTCACTCTTTTTCTTTATAATTTCTTTTTTTTATTTGTTTGATGTTTTAGTTTACTTGTTAGGTTGGAAAAAGTAACAAATGTTGTCATAAGCCCACGCCTATCTTTTCTTACAAGCTACCATCTCCATTGTCATGATTATGCTAGTTTAGGTGAAATGATGATTTTGGTTAACTTGATGGAATTAGTTGGAATGAAACTAAATCAATTGGAAAAGAATTTAATTTCAACAAAATTAGATTTCATGTAACTAAATTGGCAAATTATAAAATGATTTATGTAAAAGCAAAATTACATTATGAATTTACAAGTAAATATAATCTTAGAAGTAAAGAAACAAATGCAATAAGGTGCATAAAAAGCCTAATTGGAAATTCCATGAAAATAAATTAAAATTCATGTACTCAACAAAATATCACATAATAACTCCCACAAAGAATTTAATCATATGGAAATTCTAATCAAAATTACATAAAAATAAAAGATAATAATAATAATTTCAATCAAAATAATTCATATAAAAATAAATAATAACAAATTAAAAGAAAACATTAGTGGAATTTCTTGGAAAATTAGAGATTAAAATGCGCTTGGTGGAAAAGCAAGAAAATGGGTTTTGTAAAATCTTTAGGCTTGTTGAGAAATTATTGGGCTTATTAGGCTTTTTTGCAAAAATTAAAGCTTTTAGGCCTATTAAGGAGATTTTGCACAAAATAACATTAAAATAAAAAATTTTATAAATATTTCAAGTATTGGATCATATAGGGAAAATTTTTGAGAAGTCTTATGTGCAAGCAGAAA
Organism: Adansonia rubrostipa; assembly: GCA_038381775.1. Taxonomy (NCBI): domain Eukaryota; kingdom Viridiplantae; phylum Streptophyta; class Magnoliopsida; order Malvales; family Malvaceae; genus Adansonia; species Adansonia rubrostipa. The sequence goes on from JBBYHM010031411.1 coordinate 24,975, forward strand.
AATCAAAATCCAAAACTTGTAAAATTTTACGAGAAAACATTTATGGAAGAAATTTGTTATTTTGGCAAAAATGCAAATCTCATAAAATAAATTGAAGTTTTAAAAATTAATTTAATATAAATTTAGCAAAAATATTTAATGAATTTTAAAAATTTAAATTAAAAAATTCTTCCCCAAAAAATATATAGAGTAGAAAAATTCGTATCTTGAAAATAAAAAAATTTAAAAAAATGCAAAACTCATAAAATAAAATGAATTTCGAAAACCTGACTTGATGGTGGTTAATTGAAAATATTTAAAGAATTTTGAAGTTTAAAACTTGAGAAAATTCTGCCGAAAATTTTACAGATTAAAAGAAAGCTCGTATTTTAGGATCAAAAAATTCAAAAAAATACATTAAAACTTATATAATATTAATTAAATACAACATATTATCCAAAATATTGATTTACAAAATGGTAAAGATAAAAATTTTAAATTCAAAATAATTTTATCAGAAAAAAATTTGCAAGTATAATACTCGTTGTACTGTAAAAAATTCAAAATTAATTACAAAAATTAATAACTTAACACCTTGTGGTGTAAAATATCAATACAAATTTTTCCTTGAATATTTTGGATTGATTTTTTTGAAGTGCGTATTGAAATAAATACCACATAGATATCGGTAAAAATATACGACGGTCAACTTGCCAATTTTAATGAAAAGTTCTCATAAAATTCCTAAAAATGGGAAGTTTCAAAATTTAACAAGTAAAAAATTAAAAGTTAATTATTTTACCTTGACATTTATATTTTTTATCCGAGATTTGCTCTCTATGACCTTTGAAATGGCACTAATTTTATCACGTGCACCTGCGGTCATTTAAGCACATTTAAATAGGTCTTGAAAATGTACATTCCTCTAAAAAAAATTTACCTCCAGTGGGATAAGTGCCTAATTTTGTATCTCGGATATTTTTGGACTGACAGGGAAAAAGGCCTGGACAAAATTAGGTGTCTACACTGCGTAATCTTTATTGCACTCGCTACATGCATGCGTGCATCTATTCATAACACGAACTTGAGGTTAAAGTGGTAGTCTTTATTAATGTAAGAATTTTTTTAAAAAGGCTCTGCTCTTCTTTTGAGATATCAAGATCAACTGAAGCCATTGATAATGGAGAATAACCATCAACCTAGAGTTAAACAACTAGAACTTGTAATAAGACGGCCCAAGAACAAATGCTACAAAATAATAAGGAATTATAGGTCCAAGTAGCCAAGTTAGGGAAATGATTTTCAACCTCAACGAAGTAAAAAGGCAAGTTAGTGTAGCTAATATCGAGAAAGGGTCAGCAAATCCTAAAGCTCACCCCGCTGTTAGCATCGGAGCGACACATATCAAAAAAAGCAATATTCCAAAAATAGCTACTCTTAATAGCACTAATCCCATCTGCCCAGTTATTCATGCATACAAACCCAGTGGCTACACCATATTTGGTCCAGGGATGTCACGATGTGAATATTCGTTTGTCATCTGTAAACCCTTTAGTTTTAGACCATGATGAATAAGTAAAGTAGGAAAATGTAGTTGGTTCAAAACCTATAGAGGCTGTTGAAAGTGAAACAAAGTACAATTTGTATCATTTCATAAAGAATTTATAAATTTGGTTTTGAGACAAGCCTTTCGCTATGATATCCAAAACTTTTAAAAAAGGTTTTCAATAATGACATCCAAAGCATAAAATGAATGCCTGAAGTAACTAGCCAGAATGGTAGCTAGTTGATGTTCGCATTCATAATGGAAAATTCAAGAGTAGCCGATGGCAAAATTGGCCCCAAAATGAACGCCTGATGAAACTGGCCAGAATGGTAGCCAATCGATATTAGCATCCATAATGAAAAGTTCAAGAGTAGCTGATGGTGAAATTGGCCCCAAATTGAACACCCAACGTAATTGGCCAGAATGGTAGCTAATCAATGTTGGCATTCATAATGAAAAGCCTACGAGTGGTCAATGGTGAAATTGGCACTAAATGAACACCCGATGTAACTAGCCATGATGATAGCCAATCAATGTTAGCATCCATAATTAAAGCCTGCAAGTAACTAATGGCAAAATTCAAGATGAAAGCCTGATGGAACTGGCCAAGATGGTCACCAATTAATGCTGGCATTCATTGTAAAAAGCCCAAAAGTAGATAATGGCTTCAACCTAGTCTGAATTGGCACTAAAAAATTTTAAAGTCCAAAAGTAGATAATAGCGTGGGTCTAGTCGAAATCGACATTAAAAAAAATTTTAAAGCCTAAAAGTAGCTGATGGCTTAGTCCCTGTGAAATTGGCAATTTAATGTAAAAACTAATGCAAATGGTCTATATATATGCAAAAAAAAAAATCTAATGCAATTGGCTTTTTTTTAGAAAATTTTTAAGATTTTTCTTAAAATTTTGGAAGTTGGCCATCGTATATTTTTAGCGATACCTATGTAGTATTTAGGCTAATACTTATCCTCAAAAATAAAAAATTATTCAAGAAATAACCATATTGACATTTTATACCACAAAATTGTTAAATTTTTCACTAATTTTAAAATTTTCATAGTGCTGTGAGTGTCTTACTCGTGAATTTTTTGAGCAAAACTCACTTGAGATTTCAAGTTTTTATCTTTATTATTTCTACCAAATAATGTTTTGAGTAATGTGTTAAATTAAATTTATTTTTATAAATTTAAATGTATTTTTAAATTTTTTACGATTCCAAAATATGAACTTTCTCTCTATAATTTTTTTTGTAAAATTTTCCTAAATTTAGAATTTTTAAAATTCTTCAAATGCTTTCATTAAATCCATATTAAATTAGTTTTTGAAACTCTAAAATGAGTTTTCTATTTTTTCAAATATTAATTTTTTTGTAAAGATTTTTCTCATAAAATTTTACAAGTTTAGAATTTTTAATTGTCTATACATAAAACTTCTCAAAAATTCCCTTCAGATACAACACTAAAAATTTTATAAGACTTTTATTTTTTTTAATTTTTGCACCAAATTTCTTTTATGGGCTTAAAATTTTAAAATTTTCTTAATAGGCCTATTTGTTCCTTAACAAGCCCAACAAGCTTTCCAAAATAATTGTTGATTTTTCACCAAGCCCATTTCATTCTCTACAAGCCCAATAAGCTTAACTTTGTTTATTTCCACCATACCTATTAACTTTCCAATAAAGCCCAGTTAGGCCCATTTTAATTTTTCAATAAGGCTCAATAATGTTTTTTCTCTAAAATTTTTATTAATTCTTTTGGATTCAAAATTTTCATATGAATACTTAATTGGGCCTTTTATGTAATTAAATTTGTAATTAAAATCGTTAATTTATCACTTCTAATTTCTTATAATTTAGTCCTTCCATTTTATTTTCTTATGAAATTTGAATTTAAAATTTTATTTTTTCTTACATTTTCAAAAATTTATGAATAATTACGTTCAAATTCAAAATTTGATAGGTTAACTATACAAGAACTAATTTTATTGGGATTGAATTTTGATATTAAGGTTAATTTTATCTTAATTATCATGAAATGTAAGCTTAGGTTACATGACTTATGCATATAGGTTGTTGACATGATTTATTGTGCACATAAAAGGATAAAAAAATATTAATTTAACTTTATCAAAGCATGAAAAATCAAGAAAAAGATAAAATTAACATAAAAGAAAAAAAGAATGGCCATCCAGCCAAGAGGGATTTCATCCCTTCTTGGCTAATCCTCCTACTTATAAATAGGGGGAGGATGTTTTCATAAGAAGGCTAGTGCCTCTATAGCTAAAAAGCACCAAAAACTCTTGAATTTTTCAAGTTTTCCAAGCTTTTAAGGTAGTTTTACTTAGAAAACTCTTGATTTTTCTTCATTTAAAGTTTGTTTCATTCTTTTAGCAAGCTTTGTGACTACTTGAGCTCATGGATTTTAATCCACAATGAAAGGCCAAGTATGAAAGCTATGATCAAAATTTCTTCATTTAGTTGTTATATTATGTTTTTTTTTTTTTAAATTGAGTTGATTTTCATTAATACAATTATTGTTTATGGAAATGACGTTATTTTCTATGTATATTTTTTTATGCTATTTTCCTTGGAATTTTCATGCTAATTTATGTTGATATGTTCATTATTTATAATGATTTTACCTATACTTAAGCTTGGTAGAAATTAAGACACGTATTTATTTGATATTTATGAAATCATGTGATGAAAAAAATTATTTTGATGGTTATTGATGCTGGCCAAAAATGATGGTTGCGCTAGATGGAATTTTTATGCTTGATTTTAAGATGTTTTGGATTATTTTATAATATTTGAAATTTACAAGAACATAAAAAAATAATTTTTCCAAAATTATTAAGGCCTTGGAAAGGTATTTCTGTACTTGGCAGAGTTTATCATGGGTGATTTGATGATGTTTTTCATTTTTTAGGTTATTTTGTGATTATAAAAACTCCAAGGACCAAATTGTAAAAGTAAAAAATTTGTTTCAAGGTCCACTATGCTTGATCGAATACATCAGAGTTTATCATGCTTGATGTTTTCCATGTTGATTATGATGTATTTTTGTTTGATTTTATGTTTACTTCATATGAGGACTATTTTGTAAAGTTAGATAAGTTTAGGGACCATTTAATAAAACCTTGCATTTAGGGTCAAAATGGTCATTTCTCATGTCAAATTACCCATTTAGTGCATTTTGGTCATTCAGGGACATTTTTAGCCTTTTGAGCCATTTTGGGGCTAAAATATAATTTTGAAAAACTTAGAGACCTATTAGCAATTTTTGCATTTTAGGCCATCTTTGATGTCAAAGTTACCTATTTAGGCTAAAATGGTCATTCCATATCATTATCGAGTCTTTTAGGGTTACTGCAATACTTTTATATTGAAACAAGACTTTAGGGGTATTTTAATAATTTTTCTTAGAGCAGAGTTCTTTATGATCACTAGAATACTTTTATGTCAAATGTGCTAGTGTGTAATAGGTACAGATTTATCATTTTATGAAGTTATCAAGTCTTTTAGGGTTACAGGGATACTTTAACATTGAAGGTACACCTTAGGGATATTTTACTAGTATTATATTAAAACCAAGTCCTACATGATCACTGAGACACTTCTATGTCAAGGGTGCATAGTAAGAATATGCTTATTTGTTATGATAATATCAAGTCCATGAGGTTATTAGGATACTTTCATACCAAAAGGTATACTTTAGGGACATTTAGGTAAATTACCTTAAAACCAAGTCTTTTAGAGTCACTAAGACAATTTTATGTCAAAGGTGTACTTAAGGATTCCTAAGTTTTTGTTATTTTTGATAAAATCAAAATTTTTAAAAATTAAGGCAATGTCTTTGAATTAAAGTAGCATGTTAAATTTCTCTCAGTATATGGAAGGGGTTTCGTGGATAATTTTAATAACAAGATATCCTTTTGAAAACAAGAAAATTAAGATTTTTTGAATTTTGAAAAATAAAACCTTTGGTATTCCTCCGACTGTTCGAGGGTTACAAAAGATATTTTGATTTTTAAAACCTTTTGTATTCCTCTAGCTCTCCGGTGGGGCGTAAAAGATAACAATAAAACATTTTATGTTCCTCTAATCCTTTAGTCAAGTACTAAAGATTTTTTCATTTTCAAAAATATTAAAAACATAATTTTCTCATATCACAAAAAATTTTATTTTGATATATGGGAATGACAATTAAATATGGGATATTGAGATTGATCAAAAATTAAAATTTTAGTTACCACAAGATTAATACGGTACTAATTATCGTGTGTCATGAGAGGGATAATTCCTTACTCATGATTGTAACCGACTTTCAGACCTTTTCATATGATCTCTAGTATGAGCATAGACCTCGAAGTTGTTTTTCTAGGGTTTTGTAATTGTCAAAATATAAACTCCAATAGGTGACCAATCTTACCTAGCCAAAACAAATTAGTGATGACTTAAAATAAATAGTTATTTCGTAATGACTATTTATGGTTAAGTTGCATAAGCGATTCATCTTGATAACTCAGTCCCTATAAAAAAATAAAAATATATGTATAATAATAATATGGCCCTTATAATATAAAATAATGATATAAATAGAAATATAAGAACAAGGGGTATATCCGCCTTTTACGTCAGGCTAGTCAAGATTCGTATCCAAGCGATGTTACAACATTGGGTGGCCATGATGCATTGCTTATGACAATCTTGGCCTATAAATATAAAAAATTCATAATTGGATATTTTATATTTATTACCAATATGATAGGGGGCCTAATGGGTCACCACATGAGGGTGATTAATAAAAATTAAATTAAGACTGAGCTTAATACAAACAATGGTTACTTGGCCTAATATAAATAAGTTCATATGGGCTAAGGGCAAAATTGTAATTTATCAAAATTAAAATTTTAAACCCTCGACTACATGAACCCATGTTTGCTATCCTACATGAATAGATTACACTTAGAAAATCAGCTAAGAGACCCCAAAATTTATGGTTTGCATTTTCCCTTAACTTTCCTAAGGAGGGATTGCCAATCTTGGCTCTTCTTGGAGAAAGATTGTTTTCTTCTACATTTTAATTATTGAATCAAGACCTTATAAGTGTAAAGGAAGGTTTATTGAAACCTTGGCTGCTAACATAGCTCTCGACAACAAAGTCTCTTCTTTATTAAAGTTTTTTTAGGTCACTCATATGGATAACCTTTAGAGGCTAGATGCTTGGACAGCTTTGGTTTATGACAATCGGGCTTTGTGTTTTCATGTAATTGGGTCATGGAATTGCTGAAAGTCTTCTTAAGATTGAGGTATAGTTGAATCTTAAATAGATCTTTATGTTTCTTAATCTTGAAGATTGATCAAAATTATGCAAGATAGTCCTATTTAAGGAGTCTTAGATTATCTTTAGTTTTATGTTTCCACTACTATGTTTATAAGTTATTTTATAAATTTTTGTAATCTAACTACTTGTTGCTTCGAGACTTCTTATAGTTTTTACACTCTTTAATTAGTCCAATGCTCAATCATGATTAAAAACATAGAATTTCATCTCAAAATCACTAGATTTCAGTTCAAGATGCAAGGATCCTAGCTCAATATAACAAAAACAACATGGATCTAATGAAATCAAACCAACCAAAACACTTCGTAAGCATTCTAGACCATTTGAACATTAATCTCAATCATTTCATTTCAATGAAATCATCACCAAATCATGCTTAAACAAACATAAATCAAGAAAACCCAATTCTAATCATGATTTCAACACAAGATTCATAAAAACATCAAGTTTAATCCAAGATAGCATTAAAGCACATAGCTAAATGGCATCTAAGCATTATAGATAGAAAAAATGAGATGAAATTGTAGAAAAAACAGATCAACTATTGCAGCAAAATCTAAAAAATGTTTAAACCAAATCATACTTGATCGTATTATCATATACAATAGAACAAACATAATCAAATTCCTGGATGGTAGAATGTGTGGGCACTCTTCATCTTGATCAACTCCAGATTGCACAATTGGATTCTTCTTCAAGACCATTTTCTGTGAATAGGTTCATAATCATAAGATGTTGTGATAAAAAAACCCTAAAAGTGGCATAATGATTAACCTAAAACCCTATATTATTGCTTTTATTTATATTAGATTACAAGGTGGCCCTAATTTCATTATTTTAATTTAACTAAAATTTACCTCCCTTTAAACTTCTTGGTTGTATACCATAGTGTGGGTATCCTTCAAGTTTTGACTAACCCTAATCTACCCAGATGTTATTTTGGCATGATACATTTTAAGGAGTTTAAGCTATTTAATCTATATTCTTAATTTAATTTTAAATAAACCGTTAATTTTATTTATCTAGATAATTTTTCATAACTCCATTTCTAATTCAAAATAAGATCATGAAAACTTTATTTGAATAATACTTATGTAACAATTATGAAATAAAATTAATTATAGTAAAATAATTATTAACTGCAAATTAAAATAATAAATAATAAATAAATTTTTAATAAAAATTTACTTAGAATTTTATTTATATTTAATTTATATATAAATAAATATTTAAATAAAATTTTATAGATACCAAATTAATTCTATAAATAATTAATTTTCTTTATCTATTTAATTTAAATTAGTTTCTATATTTACTAGAAGGTAAACATAATTAATTTAAAATTACTAATTATTGCCTCGAATAAATATTTACTTAAATTAAATATATATCCTAAACAAATAATAAAAATCATTTTTTACTATTCATTGAAGAAAATGCCTACATCCCTAAAGAGTGTACCCAGCACAACACTTCACCACATTAAGAGTTTTTAACTTTGGGTATTCCAATCGATAACCATCATTGAAGGAATTATATTGAGCTAGTGAAGGGACCAATTAGACATATATAATTAGGCTCCAATAATCTATGTATTAAATATTTTATACCAAATAAATAATTACATAATTATTAATCTTAGAGCTATATCACTAAAGACTTGAGACTGCACTCTCAATTATATACCATATTACGTGTCGCAACATGGCCAGGATACGAATCATAAATAGCCTGACTTAAAAGGTGGGTGTACCCCTTGTTCCTATATATAGATATCTACTTATCATTATTCTTATATTTTTTATGGGTCCATATCATTATTATTTTTTTTACTTTTCATGTTTGGAGACTGAGTTGTCAAGATGAATCGTTCACTCAACTTAACCTTAAATAGTCATTACGATCGACCATTTATTTTAGAGTCACTGTCAATCTATTTTGGCTAGGTGAGATTGGTCACCTATCAAAGTTTGTATTTGAGGGTTATAAAATCATAGAAACAAACTTTGAGGCTGATACTAGAGATCATATGAAAGGGTCTGGAAGTCGATTACAATCACAAGTAAGGATCAATTCATCTCATGATGCCTGGCAACCTATACCTTGTTAACCACATGTTAACTTAAATTATGATCTTTACTTGGTTTCAATATTCGTATTTAATTATAATTTTCTTATATCAAAATTTTTCAAATTCAAAATATTATTTTATATGAGAAAATCAAATTTTTAATACTTTTTTTTTAAATCAAAATATCTTTCATACCCTAAAAGAAGGCCGAAGGAACATGGATGGTTTTATCATAATCTCTTTCACAACCCATTGAAAAGCCAAAGTGATATGAAATGTTTTCAAAAATCAAAATATTTTTTGCATCCGACTAGAGCACTAAAAGAATAAAAAAGGTTTTATTTTTTCAAAATTCATAAAATCTCAATTTTGAAAAGGATATCTTGTTATTAAAATAATCTATAGAACCTCTCTCATATGCAGAAAGACATTTTACAAACTACTTTAACTTGGAGACATTACCTTAATTTTCAAAAGTTTTGATTTTATGAAAAATAATAAAATTTATTCTAAGCCCCCTAAAGTACTTCTTTGACATATAAGTACCCCAGTGACCCTATAGGACTTGATAACATTACAAACGAATGAACCTATTCCTATTGTACACCTTCGATGTATAAGTATCTTGGTGATCACATAAGACTTGGTTCTAATATAAATTACTAAAATGTCACTAAGGTTTAACTTCGACGCTAAGGTATTTCAGTAATCCTAAAGGACTAGATGACTTCATAAATGATGAAAATATACTTATTGTGCATCTTTGACCTAGAAGTATCTCGGTAATTATCAAAGACTCAATTCTATGGTAAATTACTAAAATACACATAAGGTGTACCTTTGACATATAATGTCTTAGTACCCTAAAGAAGTTGATAATGATATGAAATGCCCATTTTATCCTTGATGGGTAGCTTAGACATTAAAATTGACCTAAAATGCAAAAATTGCTAATAGGTCCCTAAGTTTCTCAAACTTGCATTTTAACCCTTAAATGACAAAAAATGCTAGAAATATTCCTAAAATAACCAAAATACCCTACATGGGTAAGTTGACATTAGAAAAGACTTTTTTGACCCTATAATACAAGGTTTTTTTAATGGACACCAAAATTTTACAATTTATAACTTGGTCCCTATTCAAAATAAATGTCGCAAAACAACATAAAACATAACAAAATCAGCATGGCAAACACATCAAAAATCACATGAAAGGTTCGACCAAATACCCTTGGCCTTAGAACCATTTTTCCACCTTTTTGTAAATAAGTCCCTAAACTTTCAAAATTTACAAAAACAACCCTAAAAGGTTAATAATATGTGAAACACATCCAAATTTTTTCAAAATGCATGAAAAAAAACCTCTAAAAATCTCAACATGGATTTGGCCAAGCTTGGATAGCTATGGGAAAATTTTTTTCCATCATATTAATTCAGTCCTTATGTTTTCCATAATTACAAAATAATCCAAAAAAATAAAAATATAATAAAATCATCAAAATCAGGTCCAGTCAAGCTTTCAATCACCCTCCCAAGGCCTTCAAAATTTTTTAAATTTTTTTTAAAGTCCCTACAAATTTCTAGTATTACAAAATAATCCAAAACATGATAAAATTAAGCATGAAAAATTATCCAAGGACTATATGGAATTTCAGCTAACATGTATTTCTTCAAAATATTTTTTCCATCAAATATTTTCGTGAATATCTATATACATACATGTCATAATTCTTACCAAATATAAATAAGCATAAAATCATGATAAACAATGAATATACCAATATAGATCATCATGAAAATTAAAAAAAAATAATATAACAATATATACATGAAAATGATATTATTCCTATCAACAAACACAAATAATCTTGATGAAAATCAACATATTATCAATAAAAATTAAATAAAACAACAAAATCAAGAAACTTGGTTCATAGCCATCATACTTGGCCTTTCAACATGAGCATAAGCGTGATTTTAGCTCACTAAAAGGGAGAAAAATAGATGAAAGCAATAAAAACTAAAGCCTTTTTTATAAAAATTTACCTTGGAAGGCTTAAAATCCTAAGGAAATTTACTATTTTTTGTATTTTTTTCTCCTAAAACCTAAAGGGGCAAAATTAAATAGCCTTCCTCTATTTATAGGAGAAGGAATTCAGCCAAAAGCTGAAACAAGTGCCTTTGGCTAAATGCTTCTAGTATTTTTTAGGATTTTTTTCATTTTTATTTTATTTTATTTGTTCATTTATTAATTAACTTTTTAGATTTTTTTTTATGTTATGATAAGATTTGATTTAATTAAATTTATCTTTTATGAACTTATTCAAGGATCTAAATGTAAGAGCCATGTGGGCTAGGTTTTAGGTTTCATGATTATTTCGATGATATTAAATTTTATGATAAAATTTAATCATAATTAAATTAATTCTTGTATTATTTAACTTGAATGATTCTAAAACTAAGCATAATTATTGATTGAAAATGTACGAAAAATAAAAATTTTGATTACAAGTTTTATGAAAATTGAAATGGAGGGACTAAATTGTAAGGAATTGAGAGCTAAATAATAAATTGAATTTAAACACGTAAAAGGCCCAATTAAATTTTTGTGCAAAAATTTTGGGTCCAAAAAAATTAATAAAAGTGTTAGAAAGAGAAAAAATTATTGGGCCTTGTTAACTATCAAAATAGGCCTCATTGGGCCTTATTGGAAATGAAATGGGCTTGTTGGAATAATTAAGCAATATGCTTGTTGGGCTTGTAAAGAATGAAATGGGTTGATGGGAAATAAAAAATAGGCTTGGAAATCTTATTGGACTTGTTGAGATATAAATGGGCTTATTGGGCCCATTAGTAAAATTTACCAAATTTAAGCCTATTAAGAAAATTTAGCCCCAAGTAATAAAAATAATAAAATTTTCTTATAAAAATTCTAAGTATTGAATTATAGAAGAAATTTTTAAGAAGCCTTATCTGCAAGAAAAAGATAATTAAAAATCCAAACTCGTAAAATTTTAAAAGAAAAACCTTTATGGAAAAAATCATTATTTGAAAAAAATGCAAAACTCATAAAATAAATTAAATTTTTAAAAATTGATTTAATGTGAATTTTTATGCAAAACTCAATTTGGTACCTCGTAGTATAAAATGCCAATATGGATTTTTTTCTTGAATATTTTTTTATTTTTTGGAATGCATATCAAGATAAATACTATACAGATATTAATAAAATTATAGGACGGTCAACTTTTTAAACTTTAAAAAAAATTATAAAAATGAGACATTTAACTTTGATAACATCTATAAAATTATATTTCAAATTTCAAAATTTTTTCTGTCACATGCACTTAGGACTATTTAACCAAGACTAAAAATGTCTTGAAAATGTTCAATTCACCTAAAGGAAGTCTACCCTTACTTGATGGCAACTAAGTTCTTGGTCTCGGGTATTTCAAGTTTGTTGGAGAAATAGCCCAGACAAAATTAGGTGTCTACATTACATAAGCTTTATAAATAGACTTTTAGTCTAATGACCTTGTCATCTGTGTAATACCCTAATATAATATCCATGATCAACTTAAGGTTAAAATCAATTTTACCTATTACAGACACCTCATTTTCTTTGGGTCAATTTTTGGCATCCGGAGACATAATTGAAAGGTGATAGAATCATTAAATAAAAAATAAAAATTAGGGGATGACTGTCAGGTTCTGTGTCGTTAGGCACTATTAAGTGACTAAGGCTTAAAGAAAAATGTAAAAATGAGGCATCAAAGGTCAATATTCGAGGTATTGCTAGAGTCATTCAGATGAGTACATAGGTCAAGGTAAGGTAACTCAGGAAGCCATAGGGATGTGCAAGTTATATCAGTGCATAAGTATTGATACAAGGCTTTTACATGGACAAAAATTCAAATTTTTATTTGTAGTATTTAATACATGAGGATTTGATCTTAGATCTAATGAGATGTATCGATACTTGTCATGGTTGTATTGATATAGACCTTGGCAGTAGCTATAGTTATGATTTTTGGCAAAATGTATCAATACATAAACTTGAGTATCAATATAAGTTCATGAAGTATCAATACATACCTCTAAGTCTTGAGAATAGAAACAAAGTTTTGCTCTTGGTATTGATACATGCTTCATTATATAGATACTCATGGGTAAAATTTGCCTTATGTATCGATAAACAAGGTTCTATATTGATACATAACGGCATTGTTGCCCAATTCTAGCCATTTTTCAGCCATTGCACCACTAATTCAAAATTTGATTCAAAGATGTATCTTGCACCAAAAATCATCAAAATTCATACCAGGCTTCATCTTTAGGCTTGCGATTGGATTTAAACAAAATTTTAAAGCCTAAATAGTAATTGACAAGGGACATTGCATGAGATTATGCAATTTGTTAAAAGGTAAGGCTGAATTTTCCCAATACTCAACTGCATAAAGTAGCCTAGAACCACTATTTTTGCTAAGCAAGCCAATAGGTTTGCATGGCAATAGAGCACAATACCTGATCTCTGCATAAGGCACATGCACTAAAACCCTAAAATGTCTTTGCTTTTTTTATCTTTTGTCTTCATAGTTACATGGCTATATAAGCCAACCTTGGACTCAGCTGAAGAAAAACCTACCAAAAAAAAGCACTCTCAATAGAAAAACACCCATTTCCAGATATCCCCTCAATATTTTGCAACCACCAAAAACCAAGAAACTTTTTTCCATTCTCGGAGCCTTTCAAAACCATCACCAAAAGTCTTTCCAAAAACCTTCATTTCACTCATATTCCCTCTTAAAACTCCCTTATCCATACCTAACTAAAAAGCCCACCTTTTTATGACTCTCATTCTGTTTAACTCTAAAAAAAGGTGAGTTCAAATTTGCTGCTCAAAGAAAAGGCTGAAGATTAAAACTTTTGGTATGTTTTCTCCATTTAACTTTGCATATTCCCTAATTTTTCAACATTTTTATCACCATAGTGACCTCTCTATGTTACCATAACCTTTCTAAGGTTCTCATGCATCATTACTGCCTTGCTCGTGGTAGTCTTAGGATGTCAATGTTCTCTTGATGCCTTGATGTTGCATGGTAGGCCAAATATCTTGTGTTTCATTTTGTCATCAAAGCACCCCCATAATTATGCATTTTCTATCATGTTTCATCTATTCTCATATGCCTAACAAATGTTTAAATGTTTTTATAACATGCATTAAGTATGTTCATGCATTTTCTTGCATTTTAATGAGTCTTATAACATAAAATTGCTATCTTGACAACTCCAGCATACTTTTCTTTTGTTGAATATGTTCATATCACTCCATGCATCTTATTTGTCATCTCTTTGCAATTTTGTTACCCTTTCCATGTAAAAATGTCATCTTTTTATGTTTGCATGTGTAATACTTGTTTATCTTTGTGCATGTTGTATTTTATTCATGATTTATTTGTCAAAATGCATGCTTGTTACTTATAAAAATCTGATTTTCAGAAATAAATCCCCAAGTTAAGTTCATGCTACCTCCAATAGATGAAGAATAGGATGCATTTGATGTTTTCATAAAATTAATCTCCCAATCTAAACCTTTTAGGTCTGGATTCATGGAAGAAATGCTATTTTCTTTTGTTAAAGTATTAAGCCTTGATCTTAAGTCTAATGCCCTTTTAGTGACATGTGCAACGGCTTGTTTCATCGTCCTAAGCTACTTCAAAATTATGGAATGAATTCATAATGCCCATGCTACTTGCCCTTTTTTGTCATAAACATTTGAACATCCTAAACTCAAGCCTATATTTGAAAAACCTGAAAATATCTAATAGCACCCTATTTACTCTAGCAGCATTATAGTCTAAGTTTGGAAAATCATTTTTGAACCAAAATATTTTCTTGATTTTCTAATATTTTTCCCTTAAAAGGAATCAAAGTGCCTTTCCAAAGGTGTCTTGTTTACCTTCGGATCATTCTAGATGATTGAGTTATAATTTTTTTACCTTTGCTATCTTGAACCTTTAAAACTAGCATACAGTATTCTATATCGGCCATTTTAGCCTATCAGATGATTTTTTTGAAATTTTTAATTTTTTTTAAAACTTTTTATGAAATTCTCTTTTCAAAAAGGTATTGTTCATGATTTTAACAATTTTGGATGAGCTCAAAAAAAATTTTCAAAGTTTGGCATGACTTTTCCCTTGCATATGCTGCTAGTGCCAAGAAAAACCTAATTTTAAAAATTAATTCTGCCTAGAAGATGATATTTTAGGATTTTTAGAATAGTTTTAGATTAAACCATATTGATTCATCCTTCTAATGGCACCTTATTCGCCACCTAAAGCTTTCAAATGAACTCAGAATAAATTCAAGAAGAGAGATGACACGATGTTATCCTCTATTTTTAACCTAATTTTTGAATCTCCTTTGTAGGAGATTTGAATGTCTGGAAAAACATTTGATTGGTTCCCGTACAACACAAGCCATTTAGACTTAAATCAAAGCTTAAGATAGAAAAATTTTTTATACAAACCTATTGTTTTCTATTTTCAAAATCTTTTTTTCTAAAAAATGAAGAAAAAAACTTTTTTTAAAAACATTAATAATTTTCATCTTTGGGGATACTCCAACCCTACTACTCTTAGGGGATGCTCTAACCCTATTCTTTATAAAAACTTAAATTTTTATCTTTGGGGATACTTCAACCCTATTTTTTGAGGGGATACTCCAGCCCCACTTTTACCTCAAAAAATTTAAAAATTTTCTCTTTTTCGGATGACCCAGATTATTTTGAGTAGATCTTTTTTGTCCCATAAATTACCATCGAATCTAAAAATGTCTCTAAATTGTCATCTGGTTATTCTTCAATAATCAAAGAGAATTATGAGATATATTCCAATCACCCTACTTTTTAAATTCTTTTGTTTGTGATTGTTTATTTATGATATTATTATATTCTTTGTCATCTTACTAACACGTTTCCTTTTTTAGTGACTATCGTACATTCATATTTAAAATTCATTTTCAAAAAATTTTACAAAACAATGTTCCGTGTTGGTATCTATCTAGTGCGGAATACAGAATATCCATATTTTGAAATTTAATCCAGAAATTGTCCTTATAAAAATCCCTATGCTCCTTATACCTCTGCGGTGCATAGGTGATATAAATCCCCTTATAAAACTCGAATTTACATTTTCCACCAGAACTTCATGCATAAAAAGGGGGATTATATCTAAATAATGACCAAATGGAACCGATTAAGCCAAAATCAAAGCGAGACATAGTTAATAGGTGCCATTTTTGGTCATCATGGTCGTGTTAATCCTTTTCTACGCGTAACCAACTCTCGAACCTAATCAACGAATCTATGAACTTTGTAGACCTTGAATAGGTGTTTTGAGTTTTGAAACCTAGAATAATTTTTCAATAGGCATTCAATCCTACCTAGCTCAGAATAATCAGTGGATGGCCATTTCGTGGTGGCCATCTGAGATTAGTTGGATAAACAAGACAATCTCTTTCCTCTCTATTTTACTATGTCTAATCCAAATCTTGATCATGGAATAACTTAAAGGCTCATCCACCACCAATATCGTACATTTTTAAGTCGAGCATGCTAAGCCCTTCAGATCATCCGAAGTTTTAAAGGTAGACATGTAGCGATGCCTGGCGACTCCATTGGGGACCATTTAGAGAGTTAGGCCTATGACTAATTATGCCTTGCACGTCTTCGGCTTTTCAACTTTCATTATTACTTAGTTATGATTCCCTTTTATTTTTATCTTCTAACCTTTTACTTTCCATGGATTTGTTTTGTGATTGTTAGGGACTACTATGTTCCCAAATAACTGTTGATTTAAATAAGCATGGTAATATGGGGAAAAATAAAAAGGTTTGATTGTTTCCCTGACATACACCGTGCACTTGCATTTACACTATATTCCCACCAAACACCATAGTGTTTTTAGTACCCTAATTATTAGGACAAAGTAAGATATCTGCCTTTATGAGTAACTTTTCGCATAGGTATGGCAAGACCTTCTGAGGTGCAAATTACCTATGTCTCTCATAAGTATCCCTTCATATTTGCATAAAGAATACATCTACTAGATCAAACCTATTCCACCAATCTTGTGATAGGCGTAGGATTGGGGTGCCTCAGCTATCCTTACCAGACGGAAGAGCAATTATATACCGAATTAGCTGCCAACTTAAACTTATACAGTGAACCCTATGAGCTAAACCATTTCAAACCATACTGAAGTGCTGTTAGAATAACCTGGAGAGTAGAATCACTTAAGGAAACACTTCTTACCTTTACTCTTATATACCATCATTACGTAGGCGATAATGGGTGAACATCATCACTCGCATTTATCATTTTTTTTGCATGATCAGCTCTTTAGGATATGTCATTACGTTTAATGGAAAATCCTCTTTAATAAGCGTGTAAGGACAAGCGAATGCCATTACCTGCAATGTCATCTTAAAATAGTTTTATCCGATCGAAATAAGCCGCCATGCTATCCAAATGATGGCTTAGCATGTACTTAACATAGATGGTGATGAACGAACATCACCATTTAAATGGTTAATCTTAGTCCTCATGAGGTATCATGTTACTTCATGAAAAGGCAATTTTAATGTAGACACACCGTTATGCTATTCGTTCAATGTCTCAACATTCACAACCATTATGTCTGCCCCTAGGCATCATACTATCTATTCTTGGGGCAAATTTTGTTATGCACTTTTATTGTTATTCTTTCATTCCTTTATCCTTGTGTCTATTATTTCATGTGATTACTAACTCATTTCTATTTTTTTTTCATGCATGCATCATTTCATCATAATCATTATCATCATGGGATAATTGGGCAATGGTTTAGTGTTCATCAAGGGATGTCTATCATGGAGCAATAGTCCACTTCAGATATGAAGCCTTTTGAGGAAATTTGAGCATGGTTAGAGTGCTGACAATGTGAAGATGGGGCCATCTTGAAACCCATATATGTTTCCATAATGCATGAAAGTGTCAAGATAGGGTACCATTAGAATGACTGACAAGATCTGAAGTATGCATGGACCAGTTTGTATAATACTAAGAAGGAACTATTCATGAAGAGATAGAAAGACATTGCTCTTTTACTCTAAGTCTATTTAGATGTCAACCTATTGTAGACAGCATCTTAGTTTTAGAATTTAGCATATCAATGTTTCTCTTTTAATCATGAAGATTTGGCCCCATAGTTGCCAAATACATTATGCTACTCAATATTGAGAAAGCCAAGGCTGATAGAATATATTGCAAGGCTTTGAACCCTCTAACTTTTAAGCAAAGATTAGCTTAGATTCTCGGTGCATCGGGGACTTTGATTGAAAGTCTATTAGTTTAAGGTAAAGATTGAACCAAGAAAAGGTGAATTGGTTCTCAAAAAATTGATCACAAATTTATCTTTTACAAAAATTTAAAATAAATTAAAAGTAAAAAGGAGTTAAAGATAATAAAAACAAAGAATCAATATATAGAGGTTCAATCCTTAAACTCAAAACCTACGTCCTCTCTTTTTGGCACTTTCTTGCCAAGGTGATCACCATAATTCACTAATGAAATTATTACCTTTAAGGCTAAGGTATAACCTTACAACTCTCTCTTTTAAGGCTTTGATAGAACCTTTTAATCCTCTTAAATTCTTAAGTGTTTTCACTCACTTTCACATAACTTTTTTTGTGATATGAATGAAGTGTTTGCAAACAATTAGAACCTCTTGTAGCTGGATGTTTGTTGGAATTTAAGTATAAAGTAGATGAGATACAAATAAATTTAAAAAAGTATAAATTGAATATAAGAAGAATGAAGAATTTGAAGACTTTAAGTTTTTGTTGTTCAATGCTTAATTGATCTTAGTATCTCTAGCTTCTTTAGTTGTTAAGAACCTCTATTTATAACTTGGAGTTGATTTATAGATGTTGGGTATTAAATAAGGTGGTTGGAGAGCCATTGTAGCCTTCATAAATGCTTATTTTCATTCAAACCCACGCTGTTGTATTAATACAATATCAATAGTATCGATACAAGAATTAAAAATATGACCGTTGCAGCCTGTTTTATCGATACATAAGGTTGAGTATTGATACTTGTCATCTTGTATTAATGTAGACACACTTGTATCAATACATTTAGGGGTTTCAGCCAAACCTTAGCTACTACTAAGCAATGTATCGATACATATAGAGTAAATATCGATACTCACTATGTTGTATCAATACATGCTGATTTGTATCAATACATTTGAGGGTTTTAAACATAGTTTCGATATATTTATGCATTGTGTTGATACATCCCTTTAAAATCCTTTGTAAAATGATGTTTGTATCAATACATTTGAGGGTTTTGTATTGATACATATAGGGTAACATCGATACTCACTGTGTTGTATCAATACATGCTGATTTATATCAATACATTTGAGGATTTTAAACATAGTTTTGATACATTTATACATTGTGTCAATACATCCCTTTAAAACCCTTTGTAAAATGATTTTTCTTGGCTTGAAATTGACTTAAACAAATCTAAAAAATATTCTAAGTATAAGTGTACATTTTGGAACATATATTTTTGAGAAAATAGAAACTGAGTATTTTTCAAAATGTTTTTCAATTTAAACAAGTACTAAGTTGGAAACAATTAAGTACAAATTAATTTAGCTTATATTATTATTATATCAAAACCAAAATTAATTTAAAGCTAACATTCTCCTCATTTTTTATATAAAAAAACTTAAGATAAATTTGCTTGTTAATGACTCCCCTTAAGATTTTGGGATTTGTAATGAAAAACTCCCCTTCAATAAAAGCAATGTTTTTCAAAAGTTTAAATAAAAAAAATATAGTCCTTTAAAGCTACAACATTTTAAATCTACAATATTGCCCATTATTTTCGCAAATCAAGCTATAGCATGTAAAAGTGTTCAATATCTACATGTTTTTTGGTTCTAAAATGATGCATCATCGTCATAATCAAGTGCATAATAATATAATCATATCAATAGATGCAAGACATATTTGGCAAATTTATAGCATTTCTTCCCTTTTTTGTTATATCAAAACAATTCAATGCCCAATTCAAAGCAATAGAGAAAATGCAGTTATATTGTGCACAATCAAAGATAATTCATTGAGAATAAGGTGCTGAATATATGCAACAAAATAATCAAAAGATGTTCAAGGGAATAGAAAGAGTTTGAAAACTATAAAATCCTAAAAACTTTTAAGTGATTTTAAAATAAGCCTAATATGACTAATTATCATTGGCCGTCTAATATGACTACTTATCATTAGCCGGAGAAGCCTCAGCAGGTGGAGAAGCAAGTGAAGAAGCATAAGGAAAGGCTGTCAAAAAGTTATGGAATTGTTTGATCAATGCCCGGTGACTATGCTTGAGACTAGGAAGGTGAGCATTAATAAAATCGAAGTGATGATCCCAAGAATCAAAGCATCATTCCCATGCATCAAGATGGCCTATAATGGAAGCATACATGGTTTGCACGTCCAAGGGCATGGATGATAAGGTGTTGAGAGCTGAGGGGTGGAGAAGGCATATCATGCTCCGTATCATCACCATCATGGTCAACGAGAGTAGGAGCATCCGGTTGCATAAGCAGTAGAGGTGGTTGTCAACGAGCCTGGGAACAAAGTCAGCTCCTTGACTATCTACCTGATGAGCCTTATTGATTTTCGTCCAATATAGCAATAAGGAGATACCATAATCCCAGGGTCGCAAGCAAGATCAAGACCTTAAGTGTCAAGGTAGTCGCTTAAGGCCATGCCATGTAGAAGGCTATGGCCCTTTAATAAATTGCATTAACTTATTCCATGCCATGATCGTAATAGAATATCCATTATTCTTGATATTGGAAAATTCATGGTTAAAATTGTTTTGAAATTTTTATAGATTTGTGATCAAGTAAACTTTTCCCTAGGTCAAAATGATAACGTGATCTCATTCTATAAATCTTAGAATTTTGATGAATTATGATAATTTTCATTATTTTAACAGAAATTTGCTAATATGCCTTGAACAGATATTTATCCAATTGTATATATTATATAAATTATATAAATCAATGAAAACTATTTTGATATTTGGTATTTGATGGCTTTTTAGGAAAGATTGAATGATTTTTTTCCAAAATCTATCACCTTCTCACATGATCCTATTGTAAGGTAGGTAAAGAAGGCTTTGAAGATGCTTCAATGATGATATTTGAAGCATTCAAAAGTTTTTTTTCTTAATGAAATCTCTCAAAATTTATGCTCGATGTAGCTAGTTGGAATGGTAGTAAGTCAAAGTGGCATCCTTTCAAAGCTTTGATAATGATATTTGAAGCATTCCAAAGTTTTCGTTCTTAATGAAACCTCCCAAAATCTATGCCTGGTGTAACTGGCCGAAAAGGTAGTTAGTTGACAGTGGCATCATTTCAAAGCTTTGATAATGATATTCAAAGCATTCAAAAGTTTTTTTTTAATGAAACTTCCTAAAATCTATGTCCGACGTGGCTGGTTAGAATAGTAGTCAGTCGATAATGGCATCCTTTCAACATCTTCGATGGTGATATTCAAAGACAAAGCTTTGATGGTGATATTCAAAGCATCGGTTAAACTTCATCCAATTAAGCAAAAGGATCGGTGAGGTTTATGTTAGAACTGAATCCTTTGTGATCACTAGAAAGGTGTACAGGAGGAATAGGTTCACTTATGTTAGAATCAAATCCTTTGTGATCACTGGTAAGGTCTACAAGAGGAATAGGTTCATTTGGTTATGTTAGAACCAAATCCTCTATGATCAACAGTAAAGTGTACAAGAGGAATAGGTTCATTTATGTTAGAACCGAATCCTTTATGATCACCGCTAAGGTGTACAGAGGAATAGGTTCATTTATGTTAGAACAAAATCCTTTATGATCACCAGTAAGGTGTACATGAGGAATGGGTACATTTATGTTAGAATAGAATCCTTTGGAGGAAAGGTTCATTTGTTATTGTTTAGTTTCACTTGGTTAGAAATCAATCAAGCATGATGTCCAACTTTGTATGGTTCAGCAGAAAGATCGGTGGAGTTTTCATGGGTTTTTTTAGTTGATATATATATGTGTGTAAAACAAAACTTTTTGAAAAATTTTGTATGACCCTAACAAAATTGTGTCTATTTGGTCTTTGTCCTATGCTTGGTTATCAACAACAGCCAAAGAGGGGTAGCTATAGACACCTAATTTTATTCGTGCCTTTTTTACTTTAGTCTAAAATTATCCAAGATGCAAAATAAGGCACTTGCCCTAGTAGAGGTAAATTTTCTTCAAAGGAATGTACATTTTCAAGACCTATTTAAATGTGCTTTAATGACCGCAGGTGCACGTGACAAAATTAATGCCATTTCAAAAGTCATGAAGAGCAAATCTCATATAAAAAGACAAATTTCAAGGTAAAATAATTAACTTCCAACTTTATGCTAACAAAATTTTGAAATTTGTTTTTGCAGATGTTATCATGGTTAAATTCCCACTTTTAAGAATTTTTTGAGAATTTTTCATTAAATTTGAAAAATTTAATAATAAAGATTAAATTGTTTAATCTACACATGTACATAATATGTGTATATTTTAGTAGGTGTTACCTTTTTCGATTGTGATTTTGATAATTAAAGTTTATTTAAATGATAAATTAGGCTGGTCTCTTTACCTTAATATCATATATCAATAGTATTGTTCAATTGGCATTTTATATTTTTACAGATATATTATTTCATTAGAAAATTATTATTATTCACCAATGTTAGGCCAAGGGCAAATTATAATATCTCAAAAATTAATATTTTAAACCCTAGGCTATAGCCTTTGTTAGTCATCCCTCTTAGCAGAATAGAGGCTTTACAAAGCTAAAGGAAACCCATATAAGGTTGGCTGACATCCTTCTAGAATCTTTATGGAAGATTGCACCAACTTCTTTGTAACAAGAGGAAAATTAGTTTTTTCTCTTTGTTTTGATTATTGAATCAAGGTCTTCTAAGTACAATAAAAGGTATATTGAAACTTAAGCTGCTAGTATAGCTCCTGGCAATAAAGTTTCTTCCTTGTTGAAAGTTTTTTTAGTCACCTGTATGGATAACCATTTGAGGTTGGACACTTAGAAGCTTTAGTTTATGACAATCAAGCTTAGTGTTTTTGCTAATTTGGTCATGGAATTATCGCTTGGTCATTGCAGGATGATCAGATATTAATTTTGTACACGCTTAGATTTAGGTAAACTTTATTTCCATGAACATAAATCTGCAACTAAATATTTGGCCTGAAGTTGGTCATTTATAGTTATTCTTGTTTTAGCTCAATTATTAAAATAATTATTGTGAGAAAACTAAAATATTATAGCAAAAGACATTTTTTGCTAAAGTATCCAACTTGTTCATTAAATGAATAACTTGATTAAAAGTCTTTGTCTTCCAACTTTTGAATTCTTATGGCACATGGTTTTTTATATTACTAAAATGCCATAAGGATTTCTATAAAAAAGCCATAATTGGAAAAAAAATCTCTTATTAATAGGGAATGATAGAGTTGATTTGAGTCAAAATTATTATAATAATTGAGCTCTAACATTACTCAACAATTATTTAAAAGATTAAGCCAAAATTTATATAATGATTGAGCTCGAGCTCTACTAAACCATTAATTAAAGTGTTAAGGTATTCTTTGAAGGGGATCGAAGGGAGAGCAAAGATACGACCTGCAACACCAAGAAGAGTTAGAGGAGTGCCAGAGTTAGGACTCCAGGGCACTCTCTAATGGTTAAGTCAATTTCAAAGCTGAAGAATATAAAAGGAAAATCGTAAAAGGGCAAAAAGGAAAAAGTGTCCCTACCTGAGGTTTCAGCAACTCATTTATAAGTGTTGTTGGAGGACATATTATCAGGTGATGGTACTAGAATACTGCTAACACTGGGCTAGCTATCAGGCTATTATGTCTTGTAGCCAAATCTGTCAGCAGGATGTTAGTGGCCACTTGGAGGGAGGCATCTAATCTAGGATCAAGCTGTTGTTAGTTGGCCATGTCAATGTCTTTTCATGTTTTCACAGTTAAGGCTTGGTCACCTCATGGGTCAGAATGGTGTTTAGGCGATCGTGCATATTATCGATCAACGCGCCAGAGGGTATTACAATGGCTCTTTAGGCAAAAGGCTATTACAAAGTGATCGGGTTTTGGCCCTTGGTGCCATTTGGGCTATTGGATGATGGCATGAAGAGATAACCTGTTGCGCACATAAGGTTTTAAAATTTGAAATTTAAGTATACAGAGTGTCAGTTACAACTACCATAAATACAATGCAGCAAAAGGAGAAGTAACCGTAATTACAAACATTGAGTCAATTACTTATTCAGGATTAAGGTAACTACATAATGAACATCTAAAGTGAATTAATCCATTTAAACAGACTTATTAATAGTATACTTTGGTGCAATCCAATATATCACCATCTCTAGGCAAGATATCTATGCTTTTATTGAGAAGTTGGCTCACTCCTGAAAGCCAAGACAAGCCAACAATGGGATTTAGACAACATAATAGTCTTCAATTAAGTTAATTGCTCACATTAACTCCATAGACTAAAGACTATCAATTTAGACTACTTACCTTAGAATGTTGTCTTCTTGCATGTAAAGTCCATTATATGCAACATTCCAATGGTTTAAATATAAATAGTCAATGAGAAATATTTGCTTACATTTACTTTAACTTGTAAATAGAATGAGGATGGAATAGCAATGATATAATGACCTCAAATACATAAATATAATGAATAACCTCAAATACATAAATATAATGAATAACCTCAAATACATAAATATAGTTAATTAGTTCAAATTTAAAGAAATACAATAAACGTCTTTCAAACCTAAGGCATTCCCAATAGAGCAACAATTTGAGTAATTGAAAAATCAACCGACACCAATGGTATTAAGTTTTTTGAGTTCATTTTTTAGTTTTAACTTAAGTTGGGTTCTCTAGTTCGGTTAAAATGTATTTAATCGATTAGTATGTGGTTTTATTTTCCTAAATCGAATTAATGGATTAAACCAAAAATAATATTTAAATATAAATTTAATTACAACCCATATAACCATAACCTAAACACAAGCCTAACCAACCCAACCCAAACTAGGTTGCTAAATCAAACAAACTAATTATTTGAACCAAGCAAGATTGGTCTGATTAAATCAGTTTCAACATTAAACATCGATCGATTTGATCAGTTTGATTTTATATTTCAATAATTGATTAAATCGATCAGTTCTAATATGTTGTTCAATTTAATCAATTCTTGATATATAAAAAATAAATTAACCGATTGTCCACCCTAATAAAAGAATTACTGATGTATGATTACTATGATATCAAGCTCAAGAAATAATATGATTGATATGCTATGTGTTGATTCACCTAACTGAACTGGGGTTTCTAAATGCTGCATAACTACGCAATCCATAATCCAATTTTATATCTTTAGCTTGGAGAATAGAGGCAAACGTTTTGGCATTGCTTGGTGATAGTTTGTAGTGTAGATAGCAATGTTATCGTTATCGTACCGGTGCGATTGGTACGTATCGATTTTGACATATAATGATACCAGTGATTGTTAGTTTGGTTTCAGTCTTGGTTTCAGTTTGTACCGGCCATACCGGTAAGTATCGACCTGTTTCGATAGTACCGACCGAAAATAGCTATATCGACCGATACATAATATAAGCTTGTAAAAAAAAAGTTAAACCAACATTGATTTTAAATTTGATGAATGTTATACATAATTACTCATAAATTTAACGATCATTAAAAAATTTTAGTTTTTTTACTTAACTGATATTGATTTTTTTATATTTGATGAAGTTTTTTTTAGAACATTATATATAATTGATGAATATTTAATATATAAAATTTATTTAATATCGTTTATTTTATATTTGAAAATATTTTTCATATATATAAATTTAAATATTCAAACTCTGATAAATCTGAAATGGAAATGGTACATCGAAACACATAGGCATCAATATGTACCTGTACTGAAATAAAAACTGTACATCCACCGATACGGTACTGACTACCTTGGTAGATAGAATAATGAAAGGATAGAAAAAAAAAGGAAAATATTTTTTTAAAAAAATTCTTTTCCATTTATTATTTAGTATAATTGAAAATGAGAAAAAAATATTAAAAATAAAATTTTAAAAATAATAGATAATCTTATAAATATACACACTTAATTTATACCACCCATTATTTTCATCTTTTGGATAGGTGTAAAAAAATTATTTAATATTTTGTTAACTGATCCACCTTACCAAGCATACTCTATATATTAGAATCAAAATTTTTTGATATGGTTGATAACTCATTTATTATTTTTGGCTTAAAAATTATTTAATTATAATTGTAATTAATTTACACTGATATATGTAATTTTATATAAAAATAAAACTTAAAAGTATTTTATTAACCCAATAAATTTATTGATCATATTAACAATGGGTAATTTATTTGATCTTACAATGCATTTTACTATTTATTCTTATTAGTAAAAGTTTTTGAGATTGTGTGTGGGTCAAGGAGCATTTGCAGCATATTATAGATATTAACATTTTGTTTAAGAGGAATCAAATTTAGTTGAGTTAAAGACTATGCGCTAAACTTGGCTATAAGTTGCTCGATCACAGCATGAATTTTTTTAATTTTAAATCTAAGTTTATATTTGATATTTGAATTATTATTCATCATATTAAAAAATATTTTTTATTAATATTTATATATTTTATAATTAAATTTAAATAAAATTATATTATTTTAATTTAAAATTATTGTTTTAGACTAAGTTGAGCTTGTGTAGAATAAAAATATTCAAACTTAGGCTTAGGCTGAGCAGCATTGCCCAAGTCTATGTATGCCATGGAACATACTTTGAAAAAGTAGAAAGAAAAAAAAAATCAAATCATTAATCGAAGTGAAAACAACAACAACGGTAAAAATATTATTCGTATATTTAGTAAAAAGGCTTACATAAGCATGGGCACAAAAGCAAACCCTTCTCTTTTTTTTTTTTTTTCTTTTCCAAAAAATAAATTGTTATTATATCGAGGGAAACGGCTAAAACATAATTCCAAACAAATTAATACTTAAATCTAAGTATATGCGATGAAACAGTGTATATGCACTAACTATTAGCCCACCAGAACTTTGACTGAAGATTTTTCACCACATTCTTGTCCAATTGGAAAGCCTTGACAAGAACATCAGAATTAATGGGTGGATTTGATCCAAAAATTGCATTGGCTATTGTAATGACACCAGGAGTCTGGCTACTTAAAATAGCAAAGGCAACAGCATTGGTGTTCCCTACGTTGAGCTGGAAGTGAATCAAGCCGACTGGGAAAACGAAGACATCTCCAGGGTAAAGGACTTTGGTGATGAGACGCTTATAAGGATTGGATGTAACGAAGCCTACGTGAAGCGTGGCCTCAACAACGACTAGGATTTCGATCGCACGAGGGTGAGTGTGAGGGGGGTTTAGGCCACCGTAAGGTGCATAGTCAACTCGAACCAATGAGATGCCAAGAGT
>JBBYHM010031623.1:0-35176 GCA_038381775.1 Adansonia rubrostipa
ATACATGAAAATAACAATATATATCAACAAACACAAATAATCTCAAAGAAAATCAAATTATTTCTAATAAAAATTAAATAAAACAGCAAAATCAAAAATTTTAATCATAGCCACTTATTTGGCCTTTCAACATGAACAAAAGTTCATGAGCACAAGTATTCATTTGGCTCATTAAAAGGAAGATTCAAAAAGAAATAAACAAAAATTAAGAAATTTATAAGAAATTCACCTTGGAAAAGCTTGAAAAATTAGGTATTTTAGTGTTTTTTTCTCTTTATTTTCTTTCTAAGCCTAAAGTCCCTAAATGAAAAATTTTTACCCCTTTTTATAAAAAGAAAAGGTCAACCAAGTGGTGGAGAATTTTTATTTTTCTTTTTTATTTAATATTTATTATATTTTATTATTTTAATTTGATTTTGTTTAAATTTATTTGATTTAAATTAATTATGTTTGTCTTTTAGTGAATTATGTCATGCATTACATTATCAAAGTTTAGATAATTTTGGGAGATATTTATGTAATTTGTAAAATTATATCATAAAAATTAATTAGAATGACTATTGTAAAAAAATTAAAAATTATGTATTCACAATAAATTTTTAGATAATCAATTTAATTTAATCTAATAATAAAAACAATTTTTATATACAATAAAAACATTAAAAATAGCAAACTCATAAAACTTTATGAGAAAAACCTTTATCGGGAAAAAATTATTATATATAAAAAAATACAAAACTCATAAAATAAATTAAATTTTTTAAAATTGATTTAATATGATCTAAATAATAATATTTGAAGAATTTTAAAAAATTATAAACTTGAAAAATCCTACTGAAAAATTTACAGAGTAGAAAACTCTGCATCTCAGTAACAAGAAAAATTCTAAAACTCTTAAAATAAATTGAATTTTTCAAAATTGATGTAATATGAATTAAAAAAATAATATTTGAGGAATTTTAGAAAGTTATAAATCAAGAGAAATCCTCTTGAAAAAAATTTACAGAGTAAAAAACTCCTTATTTTTTAAACGAGGAAATTATGAAAGAAGATGTAAAACTCATAAAATAAAATAAATTTTGAAAAACTAGTTTAATATGAATTATTTAAAGAATTTTAATAATTATAAACTTAGAAAAGTCCTATTAAAAAAAATTTACGGAGTAGAAAACTTTGTATCTTGGAAATGGGTGAAATTCTAAAAGAAAATGCAAAACTCATAAAAAAATGAATTTTTCAAAACTGATTTAATATGGTTAAATTGAAATATTTAAAGAATTATGAAGTACAAAACTAGAAAAAATTCCATCAAAAATTTTACAAATAAAAAAAGCTCGTATTTTAAAATAGAGAAAATTTTAAAAACATGTTCAAATTTTAGAAAAAAAATAAACTTTATCCATCACATTAATCAAAATATTAATTTATAAAAATCAAATAAAATTAATAAAGATGAAAATTCAAAATCCAAAACAATTTTACTGAAAAATTTTGGGAGTATGATATTTATGGTATTGCGAAAGATTCAAAATTAATTATTAAAATAGACAACTTGATACCTTGTGATATAAAATGCCAATATGACTTTTTCCTTAAATATTTTTGATTTTTTGGTGTGCATATCGGCTTAGATACCACACAGGTATCAATAAAAGTACATGACGATGAACTTCTCATATTTAATGAAAAATTCTCGAAAAATTTCAAAAATGGAAAATTTGACCATGATAGTATTCGAAAAGACAAATTTCAAAATTTCACAAGCATAAAGTTAAAATTTAATTATTTTACCTTGATATTTGTCTTTTTTATCTGAGGTTTGTTATGCACGACTCTTGAAATGACACTAATTTTATCATGTGCACCTACAGTCATTTAAGCACAATTAAATAGCCTTGAAAACATCTAGTTCACCTTAAGAATTTCCACCCTTATCAGGTAGCTGCTAAATCTTGATCTCGGATTTTTTGGACTGTTAGGGAATATGATCAGACAAAATTAGGTGTCTACACATAGTTCAAAAGGAGTTTTATTAACTGATTTGGTTGGAACTCTATTTAAGACATAAACAACAGTTTTTGAGGCTTCATTCCATAAATTTAAGAGAAAATTATTATAGCTCATCATACTTCTTACTACGTCCAAAAGCAGTTAATTCTTTCTTTCTCCAACACCATTTTCTTAAGGTGTACTAGGCATAATGCATGGGGCTATAATGCTTTTTTGTTGCAAAAATCTTGCAAATAGACCTGGCATTTGGCCCATTTCAATATATCTCCCATAATATTATCCACCTTTATCTGACCTTTCAATCTTTATATTCTTTTCCTTTTGTTTCTCAACTTTTGCCTTAAACACTTTAAAAGCATCTAGTGCTTTAAATTTTTCAGACAGAAAATAGAGATACATGAAGATGGTCATCAATAAATAAGATAAAGTACTTCTGCTCAATAAACATGCATTGGGAAAGGGTCCTCAAATGTCTGTATATATAATCTCTAAAGTTTTAATGCTTCTTTTGGCTCTTTTATGGACTTATAGGTTTGCTTTCCCTTTATGCAACCAATAAAATTACCAAAATCAGTAAAATAAGAGTACATACTACTCCATCATTTATTAATCTCTTAATTCTCAATATAGAGATATGACACAATCTTCTACGTCACAACTTAAAAGACTTTTCATTTATAGCAAAACTTTTATTTCCAAAAATTGCATGCATAGTCAACAAACTATTCTCATATTCAGGATCCAAATCAACTTTATATAAATGATCAATTAAATGATAAACTCGAGTAAAAACTTTATGCTTTAAAATTTTCACCAAGGAACTTTTAAATCTTAGTTCAAAACCTAATAAACCTAGTTTAGAAATTGAAACTAAATTTCTAGGATGGAACATAAAATGCTTTTTCAAGGTCTAAAATTAATTTAGATTTTAAAATAATATTAAGAGTTCCTATTTTTTCCACTTGTGAAGGCATCAATTTATGGAATGGATGCTCCTCTCACTTTTCTTCGATTTCCTTAAGTTTAGAAAGCCATGTGTAGTAGTAAAAATATGATTCACTGAGCCTAAGTCTAACTACTATGAGTTATGAGGAACATAAACAAAAAATGATTAATAAAATACAAAAAAAAATAGTAAGTTTACTTTTCTTCTTGAGCCATTTCTTGTACTTTAGGCAGTCTTTCTTAATGTGTCCAAGTTTCTTGCAAAAGAAACTTTTGACACCACTTTTGTCTATTGGTGCCTTTTCTTCCTTTTTAATCAAAACACCTTTACCTTGTTTATCATTTTTCTTATCATAAGTTACTAGGAGAGCCAAATCTAGTTTCCTCTTGAGCATACACGGGTAAAAGTTCATTAATGGACCATTTTTCCTTTTATGTGTTGTATGATATTTTGAATAGTTCATCCTCATTTGGAAAAGCGTTTGATATAAAAGTGACAAGGAACGACTCAAAAAACACAACATCCAAGGTTTCTAATTAAGCGACAATGTCTTTGATTTCCATAATGTGCTCGCACACACTTTTAGAATTGTTGTGTTTCATTCCTAAAAGCTTTTTCATTAGGGTAGCAGCCAAAGCCTTATCGGATTTAACAAAGTGACCCTCAATGGCTTTTCAATAGTCTTTGACATCATCAAAATCGATGATCAATCACTTAATGGACATACTTATGTAGTATTTGATCTACATCATGAGTAAGCGGTTGGATTTCTCTCATTGTACAAACAAAGCCTTTTTGACTTGTTCACTTGATTCATCAAGGATGGGTTTTTCCATATGAAGGGCTAAATCAAGGTCTTTACACAAGAAATAGCTCAGTTTTCTCTTTCTAATAAAAAAAATGATCATCATCACTTAGAATTGGAATTCTGGCAATGTCATTAATTAAAACACTAGATAAAGCTGCAAAATGCAAAATAAAATTGCAAAGAATTAATACTTTAATTGAATAAATAACCTTATATTCAAATGTAAATCTAATCCTTCTTGTGTTTAGAGATTCATCATGCATATGAATTTACAGAACTTAAATGACAAAACAATAACTTCAAAACATCAAAATTAAATAATCTATACCTATTGCCATAAGAAAATTTTACTTTGATGCTATACTATTTTATTCTTTAACCATTTTACAAAGTCAAATACTTCCCTGTGGGGCCAAATAATTAATTTTGTGGCATAACTTTATGAATGTCATTTACCATATATAGTTATTTAAAGTTAAAATCCTTATTTTAAATAACTACTAATTTACCCAAATTAGATAACTTAAATGTTGTGGCTATTCTTAAGATAGTGATTTAGATCATTAAAAATGACATTACAACTTTATGTAATAAGAGTTTATTTATGATAGTAGAATTACAATGTATCATGACATAGTGAAAATAGCGAAATTTTCAATTATAACATATTTATCCATTCCATGACACGCATTCCTTTAATCACATAAAATTTTGCATAATATCATAATAAATATATTTCATGAGATATGGATGTGCAAACTAATATTGTATTTCAACAAAACACTTTATTGTACATATATGTACTTAACTTTGGGATAAAGTACGTACTACCAAAATATTCCTAGCATGTCAAAATATTTTATCATGAAATAAAATCATAGAATTTTTACTCATAAGCATATTTATTGTTTAATTAAATACCGAATCAAATAATAAATTTTTGCGTGACTTAAAAAATTCTAAAAAAATAACCAAAAAATAGGAATAACAAAATACTGGGGTTTGGAAGACCAAGACAAAAATAACCTTGGGGTAGTGTTGCATGCACTACATGTGCCACCTGATGTAAGTCCTAGCCTTCTTCCACCTCCACCAGGTCGTAGTTGACATGGCAGGGTTTTCTTAACTGGCTTAGGTTGAAAGTATATACTACCAAAATATTCCCAACATGCCTAAATATTTTATCATGAAATAAAATCATAGAATTTTTACTCATAAGTGTATTTATTGTTTAATTAAACACCAAATCAAATCATAAATATTTTACATGACTTAAAATTCTAGAAAAATCACCAAAAAATAGGAATAACAAAATATTGGGATTTGGAAAATCTAGATCGAAATGACCTTGGGCCAGCATTACATGCACCACATACCCCACCTAGCATGAGTCCTAGCCTTCTTCCACCTCCACCAGGTTGTAGTTGACACGACTGGGTTTTCTTAACCTGCTTGGGTCAACAATGTTCTTGGACTTTTTTTTTGTGTTTTTAGACCTTATTTGGTGCAATCAACATTACATAAACATGATTTAGCATGAAATCCACATAGCCCATGCATCAATTCTTTATAAATTACAAAAATAATTATCACATAATCAAAATTTCATGACTTTCATAATTTTATTTGACCTAATTTCAATATACTATGAATTTTTTTTGTTTTAATCATTTTTCGTGAGTCTTGGGGCCTAATAACATAAATAGAGGATTTTATCTATTAAAACCCTTTATCAATCTTCGTTTTACATGAATTAATCAAGAATTTCTAATATACAAGCAAATTCATGGCGCATATGTGAAATATGTTTCCATATGTAAATATAGAATATGAATCTCATTGGATGATCTTAAGAACAAGGCTAGAAAGCTAAGCTTTGATGCCACATGTAATTATTAAGGATGTACCTCTAGCTGTTATTGATCAAAATAAGGGACCTTACTCGAAAGCATAAAAAAATAATTTGTATAAGTGTTCTATTCTAATTTTTTTTGGTACTTACCTTATGATGATGCACGGGCAATCTTATAAACTAACTAGGGACCTACACTAGACTAGTTAGAGTTAAATTCTACCATCAAGGAATCTATATTCTAATTAGTTATTGAAGTAGAGTTTAACTCTTATCACTAGGATAGTTAAGTCGAATTAGGATTTACATTATAATTTCACCTTAATATTATCATCTAATAATATAATTTAATTACTTGGTCTATTTATTATCATGTAGGCCACACAAAGTCTAGCAATTTTCTTTAAAGGGTGTCAAATTACCTTTCCAACAGTATGTTGTTTGCCCTCAGGTCATTTTGGATGAGGGAGTTACAATTTTTTAAACCTTTGTTATTTGGACCCCTTAGAATTAGCATTAACATTTTGTTTGATTCTTTTGACCCCTTAGATGAATTTTCCAGAAGTTTTGAATATTTTTCCTAAAAAATACATGAAATTCCCTTTTCATAAAGATATCATTTGTGATTTAACGATCTTGAATATGTCTAAAATGATTTTTCAATAATTGCCCTACCCTTTCACTGTGCATGTCGCCAATGTTGAATTGGATCCAGTTTCAAAAATTATTTCCTCCTAAAAGATGATTTTCTAGGATTTTTGGAACATTTTTACATTAATCCTTATCAAGTTACCTTTCCAACAATACCTAACTCAATCCTTAGAATCTTCTAATCAGTTCAAAATAAAATTAGGAAGATAGATAAAGTGACACCATCATTTATATTTAGTGTTAATCAAAATTAATTGATTTCCTAAACTCCAAGGCATTTGAATGCTGGCGAGTCCGATCAAACTCTATAAAGCCTAAAAACATGTATCAACCCTCTTAGGCTTAGATGAAGACATGTGTATTTTTTCAAAATTTATCAACCTTATCTTTTATTAATTCTTATTTTTTAAATAAAAATCATCAATTTGTCAAGAAATGTCAAAAAGGTTATTTGTCAAGAAATATCAATTTTTTATCAATTTCAGTTTTTTAATCTCATCTTTTCAAAAATTGAATTTGCTTTCTCCCATATTTCTTTAGATGATCGATTTTGTCAAAACCATCAAGAATGTCATTTTGTCAAGATATTATTAAAATTTTGTAAATTCAAGTCTTTTTATCCCATTTTTTCAAAAATCATCAAAAATCAATTTTTTTTCTCTCCTCAATTTCTCTGGGTTTTTTCAAAATCTAAACCCGGCTTTCATGTCCTCAATTAACCAGTGAATCCAAATATGTCTTGAATATTGTTAACTTGGTTATTTCTAAATAACTGATTACAATTACAAGTACATCTTGACCAACCCTTTTCTTTTCCTTTTTTGTGTGATTTATTTTATGCAATATTATTTTATTTTTCCTATACCCTTTATAGTGTTTATTTTGTATTTATATTTCCCAATCATTTTTGAAAATCACAAAAGTAATGTTTCGTGTCAGTATCCTTTAAATGCTTGACACATAACATACAGTTTTCAAAATTAAATACGAAGACCATTTTTATTTAAAAATCTTCATGTTTCCCACCTTTATGGGATGTATACGATCAAAATTTCCATTGAAACTCGAATTTATCACTTCATACAAATTCATGCATTAAAGGGGATTATATTGAAATAATGACAAATCAAAACCAAGGAAATTGAAATCAATGTAGGACATGGCTAAAAGGCACTAATTTAGGGCATCATGTTGGTGGTAATCCTTATCCATGCATAACTGCCTTATGAAGTGAACCATCAAATCTTTGGACCATGCAGATCTTAAAATTGATTTTTCAAGTTTCGTAACTTAGAATACCAATTTCAATAGGCATCCAATCACCTTTAGCCTAAATGATCAGTGGCAACTCTAAATGTTGGCTATTTCGTAGTGGCCACCTAAGACCAGTTCGATTTGTCTGATGGTCTACCCTATGATTCAGTGCCAAGAATACATAATTTCTTGCTCACATTGTGTCAAAAATAGAAAGAGCCCCGGTAAAAAGGACACTTTCTCATCAAAAATTTTATCACACCTTTTATATATTAAGTCATGCACAAACACTTTATGAGATTTCAGAAGGCATATTATGATAGCTTGGCAACTCTATTTGGGATGAATTTAGAGAGTCAGCCCTACAACTAGGCGTGTCTTACTTGGTTCTCAGCTTCCTCATTTTTTGATCATTATTTAGCTATAATCCTTTTCTATTTTTTTCTACTAATCTTTTACCTTCCATGATTTTGTCTTGTTATTGCCAAGGACTGTCTTTCTTCGAAATAAATACCAAATTAATAAGTGGTAATAAACGATAAACAAAAGCTTTGATTTGTTTCCATGACACGCACTATGCACTTTTATTTTCATTAGGCTCTTACCAAACTCAATGTTAAGAGATTAGGGTCCAAAATATTTAGAGGAAGTGAGCTATCTACCTTTATGAGTAGCCTTTCACATAGGCATAGCAAGAACTTTCGAGATGTGCACTATCTATAACTCTCGTGAGTAACCCTTTGCATTTAATAAAGAAATACATCTACTAAATCAAACATATTCTGCCAAGCCTAAGATGGGCCTAGGACTAGGGTACCTTTTTCATCTTTATCAGATGGAGGAGTGATTCGAATACCAATTTAGACATCAACTCAAACCTTATATATGAGCCCTATGAGCAAACTATGTCCAACCATAATGAAATGCTACTAGAATGACATAAAGAATAAGAACATTCAAGGAAACAATTTTTACATTTACTCTTATGAACCATAGTTATGTAGGTAATAATTAATGAACATTTTCACCCATATTTGTCATTTCATGTCTTAAAAGACATCTTATATCTGATTCTTTATTCATGGCATGTCATTATGCTGTTCAATCAATAGCTAACCTCTTTAATAAATAAGTGGTGACAAATGAATGTTGTCACTCACAAGGTTCCATATCACCCTAAAGAGAGTCATATCCAACTTGAATAAGCTGTTATACTGTCAAAATGATGGCTTAATGCATACTCTTTATAGATGGTGATGAATGAACATTATCATGTTTGGTCAGTTAGTTTTATCCCCAAGAGGTGTTGTATCACTTCAGTAAAGGCAAAACTTTACCTGGACATGCTATTATGTTGTTTGTGTGTATTTATCTTGCCATGTCTAGCTCTAAACATCATAACACCTATTGTCAAGGTAATTTATGTGATTTATTTTCACTTTTTATTTTTTATTCATCATTCTTGTCCATAGTGTTTTGTATCATCACTAACTACTGCCCTTCTTAATTGTTGCATGCATTATACCATCATAAACATCTTTAAAGGACAATTGGTAAAAGTTTTAGTGATCAACAAGGGGCATTTCTTATGAAAAACAGTGGCTTCAATTTTCAAATCATTTAAAGAAATCAAAGAATGGTTAAAAGATCAACAATGTGAAGAAAGGGATATTTTTAGGCCTAATTATGTCTCAACAACACATGAAAGGGTCAAGATAGATTACCATTAAAATGATTGGCAAGATCTAAAGCATATCTAGGCTAGTTGGAATGACACTGAAAGAGTCAATCGTGAAGAGATATGGGGACATAACCCTTTGCTCAAAGTCTAAGTGGATTTTAGTTTTTTTGTAAGTAGCAGTGCAGTCTTAAAATCTAGCATACGATGCTTCACTTTTAACTAGGAAAACTTGGCCCCACTATTGAAGAGTATGCCATATTGCTTAACATCAAAAGGCTAAATTTAATAAAATAATCATAAAGCACTAAAACCTTTACCAATCAGAAGAAGAACAACACATATCCTTGAGGCTCCAAAGTCATGGCTTAATGATCATGTTAAGGTAAAAGTGAATAGTAGATGCATCTCTTGGGTCAATTTGAAAGAAGCAATGGAAAGGTTCAATAATCCATAGAAAATTCAAGATATCTTTGCTTGGGTGATATATAAGTTAGTCATATCCCTAAAAACTTTAGGCTATGTAGAGGCAGTAGTTGTGGATTTCTTCTCCAAACTATGTTGCAATATTAATCCAACACCCCCTATCATTGTTAAGAACATTTAAGCCCTCGGTTATTGCAAAAAAGTAGGGATAGGTTGATTTATCGGTTGTGCTCTATTTTTTCATATTTAGATTGTTAGTTACTTTTGGGTCAAAGAGAAAAGGATGTTATATAATTCCTTTTTGATGTCAGTCTTCTTTCCAAAGTCCTTAAGAGAGAATGCCCTTAAGATAAATCTAAAAAATAATGGGTCGAGAAGTTTCAAATTTTGAAAAAAGAAAAGGTTATGTGAAAAGCCTTATGAATCTTCTTACAATCAGTTATGTATAACTATAAAGATTATAGTTGCATACCACTCATGGGAGTGTAGGGAAGCACTAATTACATATCTCTCCTAGCTCTACAATAATTCAAATGTAAGTAATTCATTTTGTTCATTAAAACCTTAAGCACTAGGACTTTAACTATAGTGAAGCTGAATACAAAGGGAAACTTTAGTTAGCTTTCCATGTTTGAAGGCAAGTCGACTACATGGATAGGTATTAGAGAGGAAACAACATGACTCTAGGATAAGAAGAATGGAGGATTCATTGCATCATTGATACCTTGCCATTATTCAATAATGGGTTAACTTAGATCCTAGTTGGTAAGATTCCTTCCAAGATTAAACTCCTTGATAAGAATCTGCATAAGAAATGGCAGTTTTCATTAGAGAAATCACCTAATTAAGGGATGAAAAGTGTCAACTAGGGATAGATATCTTTATATAGGGTAGAGAAATAAAAAAAAGTTGTCAAAGAAAGAAACCATGTCAACGAAGATCTAAAAATGGATTAAATGGAACTTTGGAAGGGGAACAAGTACTAAGGAATTGGTAAGTCACCAACTAAATAGAAAGCTAAGCTTACTGCCCGTAATGAGAAAGTGAATCATTAGAATAAAGAAGCTAAGGCAAATTGGGATAAACTTGTTAAGGCTCATGCCGTTATGTCAACCCATCAAAGGAGGAATGAGTGCCTAGAAGCTTAAACATATGACTTGAGGGCAAATAGTGTAGAGAATAAAACTCTAGCACTTAGGATCTAGAACTTAGAGTGTCCCTTTTAAAACCACCGAGGCCATATCGATGAACTAATGAAAGCCTCAGAGCAGTAAAAACAAAAATGGCAATATGAATTATCGATAGCCGACCAGGCTTGTCAAAATTATCAAGAGTGTTATCACCATCTCATCGGGTAGCCCAAACAAAGGTAGACAACATGGTCGAGCGAGCTCGGTCTTTGAGGCCATATGTCATATTGATTAGAGAGAACGAATAGGAATTGCTAAATTTCTTTAAATATGTGATTAAGTAATGTAACCGTATTAGATACTTTTAGATGTAATCAGTTGTAATCAAATGATGCTTATGATATATGAAAGACGCTATTAATGAAGCTATCCTATAAGCCAATTATCTCTAATGCAATTACAGAATTAACTTAACTATTTTATTGTTTTATTCATTTATGCATGTTAATAACCAGATTTCCTATCTCTAATGCAATTATCATAAATTCATTATTATCTTATCATCAATCATCAATAAACACATTATAAAGTTTAATACAGGAATTGTCATAAAAATGCAAGGGAGTCTAAAATGGATAAACAATAAGGAACTGACCATTCCATATTGGTACTCTATTTGCCATTGCAAAAAGGCCATGGAGAATGATCAACAATCATGCATTGAAAAACTTGAGCTAGTGTACAAAAAGTCCCAGGATCAAATGCTTCGTCGGCAGAACAAGATACAAGCTCAGATCATGAAACTCATAGAGATGATGATTGCCTTTGTAAAAGATAAAAGGCAGGCCAGTGCTGTAGATACAAGAAAAAACATGCCAATTCCCAGAATCACCCTACTGGTAGTATCAAAGCTACCTAAGAAGTTCACTAAAAATAATAGTTTAATGTGATAGCAACCTCTTTTGTGTGAATTAGTTCATCCTTGGGTTTCAAAAAGCAAATACATGAACCTCGTTGGTTGATCCCATAGCTCTTGATCATGATGAGGAAAAAAAGGCAAATGGCCTACAATCTGCAATGTCTGCCAACTACATGGGCAAATATCAATTTCTCTATAAACACCTAAGAGCCGTTAAGGGAAATGATAAATTCGAAGCAACTGATGCAAAATCTCTATCTTTAGTGTCCAATTTTATCATTCCCCCTAAGTTCAAGATGCTAGACTTTGAGATGTTCAATGAAACCATTGAATTTTTTGTACACACCTGAATGTAACTTAGGAAAATGATCAGATATGAGAAAAATGAGAAGCTTTTCATATATTGCTTCTAAGACAACTTGACTAAGGTAGTTGCCTAGTGGTATATTGAGCTTGACAGTGCTAGAATCCAATCATGGGCAACTTAGCTAGGGCCTTCCTAAAAACTAATAATAGCACATGTTAGACTAGGCTTCCAATTGATTCTCCCTTATGAACTTAGAAAATAAGGCTATTAAAAGTTTCAAAAAATACGCCCAATGGTGGAGAGAGAAAGTGACTCTAGTGTGGCCTATTTTGACTAAAAAAATAACCATGATATTCATCAATACCCTATGCACCCCTTATTACAATAAATTGATA
Organism: Adansonia rubrostipa; assembly: GCA_038381775.1. Taxonomy (NCBI): domain Eukaryota; kingdom Viridiplantae; phylum Streptophyta; class Magnoliopsida; order Malvales; family Malvaceae; genus Adansonia; species Adansonia rubrostipa. Next base: position 12,377 of record JBBYHM010031623.1, read on the forward strand.
CAGAATGCCATAAAGAAATTCACTGACCTAGTTTTTTCTGATGAAATTATCCATATTGCAATCAATAGTGGAAGAACGTTAGAGGATGAATATTTTGGATTGGGCAAAAACTAAGCCATTGTAAACGCCTAATTCATCTGAGTCCTTTTTTCAGTAGTCTTAGTTGTCCAAAACCTAGAATATAGCTATCGTCCTATCTAACTCTGTTAGGTAGTTTACAAATTTTTGTAACTTAGTCTATCACACATAAAGGGTTGTCTTCGCACGTGATAGAAAAAGGCACCATTTGAAGACTAATCTCAGATAAAAATAATGAATATTTAAGAGAAAAATCAGTTCTTAAATATTTCTTTGTTGAATTTTGAAAATAATTCCTGCAGATAATGTCACGATCAAATTTCCCATTTTTAAGCATTTTTTAAGATTTTTATAAAACTCAAAAAGTTGACCATCGAATTTTTTACCAACACCTATTCAGTATTGATGTTCATTTGTATTCTAAAAAAAATTTTGAGAAAAATTGTATATTGGCATTTTATACTACAAAGTGTCAAGTTGTTAAATTTTCAAATTACTTTTAAATTTTTCATAGTATCACGAGTATTTTACTTGCAAATTTTTTAGTAAAGACATGTTCCAGACTTTGAATTTTCATCTTTGTCATTTTTTAAAATTAATATTAGGATAATATGTTGTATTTAACTAATTTTAAAGTTTCAATGTATTTTTTTGAATTTTTTTATTACAAAATATGAGCTTCTCTTGATCTATAAAATTTTTAGTGAAATTTACTTAAGTTTTGAACTTCAAAATTCTTTAAATGTTACCATTAAGTTACCATAAAATCAGTTTTAAAAAATCTTAATCCATTTTTTGGATTTTTAATATGGAGTTTTCTACTCCGTAAATATTTTCAGCGGGATTTTTTTAATTTTAAAATTTTTTAAATTCATCAAATACTTTCATTAAATACATATTAATTCACTTTTTGAGATTTCATTTTATTTTATGAGTTGTGAATTTTTTTCAAATAATAATTTCTTCCGTAAGGGTTTTTCTCGTAAACTTTACGAGTTTGGAATAATTTGTTTTTTTTTTCAACACATAAAAATTTTTTAGTTATTCATAAAAGTTCTTTTTAGAATTCAACACTTGGGATTTTCTTATTTTCACTTATTTTATCTATTCTTATTTTAATTCATGCGTGAATATTCCAAATAGTATGTAATGCATGGAATTTTCCACTATCTTTATGGAAATTAAAATCTGGACATATGAGATTTAGAAAACTCTCATGATTTTCAATCTTGGTTCCTTTAAAATTTTTCTTGATTTTTCATCCATTTTTTTTCAAATTGGATTATCGCACATTAGTTTCTTCAATTCAATTTTACTTTGTAGTCTCTTAATTAGAATTTTACACAATTAAATTCTTAATTGAATTTCATCATGTCTAAGTTTTAATTTAATTTTCATTCTTTACATTTAGTCTTTTTGATCAAATTCTTTCATGTGAATTTTAATTGGGATTCCATGAGTAGAATCTTTTATTTGCCTTTTTTCTAAATGAAGTTTTGTAATTAGAGTTTTCTTTTTTTCTCAAGAAAATTTCATTTAATTCTTTTAGAATTGCCATAAAAAATTTTGATTTGATTGTTACTCACTTTAATTATTTAAATTTTGAAATTTAAATGTAGAATTTTATCCAATTTTGGAATGAGAACTCTTCTAATTATGTATCCTGTATTAACTCTTTATCTAAGAAAAATCCATGTGGCATATCCAATTTTTTTTAACCAATCAAAATGAAGGTGGAATCTTGTAGCACATTACCAACCATTAGATCAATTTTTGACTAAGTCAAATGTGGTGATAGTCATTAGATCAAATGTTATTTATATTTAGCTAATAAAATATATATGTACATGTGGCATTTTTATTCCAAATTTGACTTATCTAATTTTTTTTCCAGCCAATCAAAATTAAGGTTGAATTTGTGAACACATTCCTAGCCATTGATTGATTTTTGACTAGTCCAATTAATATATCACTATTGGATTAAATTTTGTCCTTTTATGTGAAGAGATTTTCTTTTATCAAAATAAAATAAAATTAAAATAAAATCTAAATCAATGAAACGGGGACAAGGGTTGTAAGATATATGATATCAAGCATGGAGGATATGACATGAATTAATGAGATTTCACCAAATTGGAAATAAAAAAATTAAAAAAAAAGGAAAAAAAGAATGTTTATTTTTTATGGCCATGTGGACACTACTTTCATGAGAACGGTCAAAGGGAATTCATTTTCAACTTTTTCCTTCACCCCCCCCAAAAAAAAACTCTATTGCTCTCTTAGCAATTTAGAAAAAAAAATATACAACAAAACTTCCTTGAAAAGTTTCATTTTTTTTTAAATGCTGAAATTAAGGGTTTTTGTTTAGAGAAAGGTATATTTCTTTTAGTTTTCTTTTTAAGATCATTTCCATTTTCACCATTTCAATCCCATGTTCTCCATTTTTAGAAAGTAGCTTCATGATATTTATTTATTAAGGTGATTAAGCTTAAGCCATAGCAAGATTTATGCTTTAACGGCTAAGCTTAGAGCCATGATCTTACTTCATTGATTTTTATTCAAATTTCATAAGAACTTTTTTTTTTAGTTTAAATGCTTTAAATAATGTTCATATGTGTTAAAACAAATTTTAATGTTGAGAGATTTCATGGATCATACATGGTTGTATTTACCATGTTTTATTTTTATTTTTATTTCTATTTTTACATTTAGTTTGTGATTTTTCATAAATATTGACACTTGAGCATGTTTGTTATGAATTAAGCTTGGAAGTGCTTCAGGATGAAATAACATGCATTTAGGTCCTGTTTCGTAAAAAGTTGAATTTTTAAGGGTTGTTTCATGAATAACCAAAATTTTTGGGTTAAAATGTAATTTTTTTCCTTTATCTTTACGGCCATCTAGGGGTTGTTTTAGTTCATGGTAGCATTTGCAGGGTTGTTTCATCATTTTTCTAATGTTTTCAACCCTATTTAAGGGTTTTCCTTAGATTGTTTGAAACTTAGAGGGGTCAAAAACATGATTTTTCTTTTGAGGCAATTTAAGGGTGCTTCTTGCTTGGTTAAACCCTAAGACCATTTTATAATTTTTTTTTCAAAAAACTATAAAATCATTTAGAGGTATTTACATGCCTAGGTCAATAAGAATGGCTAGAAAATAAAAATTTTTTAATTTTAGGCATTTTAAGGGTATTTAACAATTTTAGAAAAAAATAGGGACTTAATTGCAAATATTTGAAATTTTTTAGGTCATAGGTGCTTGGTTGAGTGGTAATAGGAGTAGCAGATAAATTTCCAATATGTTTTTGATGGATTTTAGTGTTTATTTTGCATTTCAATCCATTTAGAGACCATTTGCAAAATTTAAAAAAGTTTAAGGACCATTAGGAAAATCGAGCATTTTTCAGTAAAAATGGTCATCTTTAACATAAAATCATCCATTTACAGAATTTTAAAATGTTTCTAGCATTCCACTAGTCCTCTAGTGGGGTGTAGAAAATATGAAAAAACTTTTGTATTCTTCTAGTTTTTTGGGAGGGTGCCAAATGCAATTTTGATAAATTTGGAAACTTAATTGCATTTTTGCATTTTAGGTCACTTTAAAATCTAAATTACCCATATAGGGTATTTTATACATGAAAAAAAAACATTTTTAGCTTTTTTAGCCAATTTGAGACTGGTATGTAATTTTAAGAGATTTAAGGACTTAGTAGCAATTTTTGCACTTTAGGTCATATTTATCATCTAAATTATCTATTTAGGGTAAAAAGGTAATTACCTATCATTTTTATGCCCTTTAGGTTACTAGGATACTTTAATGCCAAAGGAATACCCCAAGGGTATTAATGTAATTTTTTTAGAACCGAGTCCGATATAGTCCCCTAGTTGCTTTAATGCAAAAGGTGTGCATTTAGGAGTGGTTCATTTTTCTATGATCATTTTCATGTCCTTTACGATTACCGAGATACTTTCATGTCGAGGTATACCCTAGGGGTACTTTAGTAACTTCTTTAGAATCGAGTTTGATGTAGTTATCGGGATTCTTTTAGGCTAACGGTGTATATTTAGGATATGTTCACCCTCTATGGTCATTTTTGAGTCCTTTAGGGTTATCGAGATATTTTTCATGTCGAAGGTATACATTAGAGATAGGTTTGTCACTTTAAGCTATTTTTTAGTCTTAAAATACTATATTAATATTTTAATAAAATCATTTTTTTTAGAAAATTAAGACAATGATTCCCAGTTAGAACAATATGTAGAATTCTTCTAGAATATGAATGGGTTCTACAGATTATTTTAGTAACAAGATATCCTCTTCAAAGTGAAAATGAGGATTTTTATAAATTTCAAAAAAAAAAAACCTTTCACATTCCTTCGGTCTTCCAACGAGGTATGAAATATATTTTGATTTTTTAAAACCTTTTTTGTTCCTTTGGTTTTCTGGTTAGGTACAAAAGAGAATGATAGAAAGCTTTTGTGTTCACTGGTCTTCCGGTGAAGTGCATAAGATATTTTAATTTTTTTAAAAATTTAAAAACTTGATTTTTCCAATATAGAGTAATAAATTGGTTTCATAAAATATTATTTTGGGAAATGCAATTAAATGCCATATGTTGAAATCAGATAAAAATTCAAATTCAAATAATATGTAATTAATAAGGTATTGATTTTTGGGCATCACAAGAGGGTTGATCTTTACTTATAATTGTAATGGACTCCCGGACCTTTTTATATGATCTCTGATATGATTATGGACCTTAGAATTAATATTATAGAGTTTCATAACCATCAAAATATGAACTTTAGGAGATGACCAATTTGACCTAGCCCAAAACAAATTGGCAACAACTCTAAATAAATAGTCATTTCATAATGAGTATTTAGGGTTAAGTCAAGTAAACGATTCATCTCAACCACCCAGTCCCTAAAAATAAGAAAATATATAATGATATGGCCCATAGAAATATAAGAATATAAAATAGCAGCATATCAATAAATATAAGAACAAGGGCCATTTAAGTAGGGCTTAATCAAGATTCATATTCGAGCCATGTTACAACAACCACTAACAAGAAAAAGAAAGGTAAAGCAAATGCCACAAGCTATGCCAACCTGTCCAAGCCAAATCTATATCAAGTGCCTAGTCTATACCACTTGGGCTTGGCCTATGGAAATTCGATCATGATCCTCTATGCTTTTCAATCAGTCTATGCTGCAACCTACATCCTATCCTTCATTATCCTACCAAATCCTTCATAAAATAATTAGCCTCTTGACAACCAAAGCATCAACATCTCTGTTAACACTGTCAAAACAATCAAAGGGTAAACCCCCGAAGACAATAGTTTAATCCCCTTCCTATGACCTACAAAACAATCTATACTACTCCAACAACAACTTAGTCACTCTTGTTTATGTTCCTAATTATGTTCCTGAGAAGAAATCCCTATACCCTTATTGGTATGACGCTAATGGCCACTATGACTACCATTCTAAGGCATCAGCCATGACACTGAGAATTACCTATCATTCAAGCAAAGGGTGTAGAGTTTCATCGACTTTAAAGTCTTACAATTTAGGATAAATCAAGGACCAAATATCATTGCAAATCCCTTTCTTAATCATGCCAAATCGATAATGAATGCACTCAATATTCAAGATGATTGCAAAGTCAAGAAAAGCATAGAATAAATCAAGATGACAATGAGTCTACTTTAGAAGATTTCAGTATAAGCAAAAATGAACAATGGGGTTGAGAAGTCAAAAGGGGAATCGATTGATTTTTATGAATTCCATTCCAAACATGCAGAAAATTTAGTGCAATGTTTTAGAGAATGATCAATAAAGATAGAATCAAGTTTGATGATAAGAAATAAGCTTCCCTTATTGAGTTAGTGAATAAGGTCAGAGAAAGAATGGCACAACCTTCACACGGGGTAGGTTAGGCTTTCATTGTTTACAGTGGACAATCGAACAAAAAGGTAAGTTTTTTCGTATTAGCACCAAAAATAATCATAGAGACCCTAGCTCTCTTCTCGTATAAGAATGACTCCCTTAAAAGTATGAAAGTTAAGTTATGGTGATCAAAGAGTTTACTTAATTAACCACTGCTATGGATTTATCAGGAATTAGCCATTTGACCTGTAATGCTAGACGCTATGCTCTCTTAGCTCAGAAGAGTCAAAAAGGTAATGCCATTCCAATAACAAATACACATAAAAGACTCCAAACCTAAGAAGATCAAAAAGGTAGTGGATGTAAAAAAAGCTATTAAGTTTTTGAAGTTTATTAAGTATAGCACGTACGGCATTATTAACCACCTAAACAAGTAGCCGGCTAAAGTTTTTATGCTATCCTTGCTTCTTAACTTGGAGGTTCATCCAAAAGCTTTTCTTGAGATGCTAAATGAGGTGTATATGCCACCAAACACTCAGTAGACAAGTTCGGTCATCTAGTGAAAAAAATCACTATAGATAACTTCACTTTGCTCATGATGAGTTGATCCTACTTGAGATAGGGGCAACTACAGGCCCCTACTAGCACCACTTATTATAAAGGTCATATTTTGCCTAAGGTCCTTATAGACAATGGCTCTGCTTTAAATGTCATGCCCTTCATAACCCTAAACAAGCTTTATATTGATACTTTCTACATTAAGCATAGCCACACAGCAGTGCAAGCATTTGATAGGACTTGTCATGGATTCATCGAGAATATCACCATCCCACTCTAGATAGGAAAATGCACTTATGAAATTGATTTTCAAGTTATGGATATTGCTCTATCATACAACTACCTATTAGGGAGGCCTTGGATACATTTAGCCATGGTAGTAACATCATTCTTGCATTAGAAATTGAAGTTTGTGATTGATGACAAGGTGGTCAGTATTAAGGTTAAAGAGGAGATGGTTGCTACCACTTTTACTGATGCCACTTACATCGAGCGAAATGAGGATGCCTTAAGCTATCTTTTTAGTCATTTAAGTTTGTGAATTCTACATTCATAGAGTAAGACCTATCGATGGTTGAGCCTTAATTATTGAGGAATACTAGATGGGCTTGAAGTTGACTGTTAGTGAAAGTTGCCAAGTTAAAAAAAGGTTTCGTATGCATTTGCAAGGCTTAGCTAGAGCTTTAAAAGTTGTTAGCCAGATAAAAAAAAGGGTTTCAAATTTAAATCTAATCCATAGTATTAGAAACAGTAAGATAGGAGATTGGCTCATTTGTTGGGTTAAGAATTAGGATTGAAGTCCATAGTATTCCAATGAATACATAAGACTTTTCGTTTGGGAAGACGCATGGATATCAATCAATCAGAGAAGATGAAAGTTAATGATGTCCTAGTCATTCTAAATTATGCATTTAACAACTTCCATGTTACCATCATTGACGATTAACTAGGACTATCAAAGCCAAACAATATGGTCTATCCCAACACACCAAAATCTGTCCTTAACAATGGGGTAATATCAGAAACTGCTGTAATTTTTAAGTCTATTTTTGTATAATGTCAAGAATTGAAACCTAATTACTTTTACCAAAGAGCTTGTAGAAATCTTATGTATCGTCATCTTTTATCGAGTATTATTAGTAAAAATGACATAGCACAATGCATTTCATCTTTTTTACCCCTTTTTATTCTTAATTTTTATTCCAAACCTTTGTCTTTATACCTTGGTTTATGTATTTTTGTATATTTTTTGTTCATTCCTTGCCCTTTTAGGTGCTCTAATAAAAGTGACATCAATATTTTCACCAATCTTCTAAAGATCATTTTTGAATGGTTAATCAACACTGATGAAGTTGATTTAATGTGGATTCCGAAGAAAGTTATGTGCCCTTAGATTTGCAAAGATTAATCAAAAATGATAAGACACAAATTTTGCCCCATGAAGAACCAACAAAAGTCATAGATTTAAGGATAGAATAGAAGAGGATTGCAAAGAGGTTAAAATCAGAACCTCCATAAAACCCTCTACAAGAACCAAACTAATTAGCCTGCTCCAAGACTACCAAGATGCATTTGCCTAGTCATGTCAAGGCATGCCTAGACTAGACACCAACATTAGGGTCTGTAGGATTCCCCTTAAATTACATGTAAACCAATCCAGTAGAAGTTAAGAAGGATGAAACCAAAAATACTCCTCAAGATCAAAGAAAAAGTTAATAAACTATTGAATCAAACTCTTTGAAGTACCAAATATCGAGAATGGGTTACCCATAGTGTCCCAGTTCCCAAGAAAGATGGTTAAGTATAGATGTGCATTGATTATTGGGATCTAAATCAGGCTAGCTCGAAAGATAATTTCCCCTTACCTCATACTGACACCTTCATTGATAGCACACTCATAAACTCTTTGTTCTCTTTCATGGATGAATTCTTGCATTATAATCAAATCAAAATGGAACCTAAAGATATAGAGAAAACCATTCTACTACAAGGACATGCCCTTTGGACTTAAGAATGCTAGGTTAACTTATCCAAAAGCCATGATGACATTGTTCCATAACCTAAAGCATAAGAAAATTGAGGTTTATGTGGATGATATGATCGCCAAATTAGCAAAAGATGACGAGCATGTCCCTAACCTTTGGAAGCTCTTTGAATGGCTATGAAAGTTTTAGCTGAAGTTGAATCTTGCCGAATGTACTTTTGGTGACACCTCCGAGAAGCTACTAGGCTTCATTGTTAGTAAACAAGGATCAAAGTCAACGTGAATAAGATTAAGGCCATTCAAAACCTATCATCACATTGACCCGAAATAAGGTGAGAAATTTCTTGGGGAGGCTAAACTAAATCTCTAAATTTATATCCCTACTCATTGACAGATGTGATCTGATTTTTGACTTCTTTGCAAATAGAGTTCTAGGTAATGAAGCAAAGAATGTTAAAAAGCCTTTGACAAAGCCAAGCACTACTAGTCCTGTTAGTTCTTGATCAACCCTTAATTCTTTACCTAGCAGTCTTCGACAAGTCTATGGATTGTGTGCTCAGACAATAAGATGAGTCAAGAAAGAAAGAGCAAGCTATCTACTACCTGAGCAAGAAGTTCATTAAGTGTGAAAATTACTATTTTGCTAGTAAAAAATTGTGTTGTGTTCTACCTTAGATCGCTGGAAGACTCAGACAATACATGTCATACCACAGCACATGGCTAATCGCAAGACTCAATCTCGCTAAGTATTTATGAGAAACCCCTGCATTGTCAAGAAGATAAGCAAGGTGACAAGTTGTATTCTTCGAATACGATATCATCTATGTTAACAAGAAAGCCATTAAAGGCAATGCGATAGCTGACTGGTAGTTGTCGATGCTATCCATTTATATTGCTCACTTCCTTTAGCTTTATTTTAGATTTGTAGTTTAGAAAATTAGAGATCATATCCCATGTGGACCTTTAGAAGTGCAAAACTACTTTTGGAAATAGAAAGAAAAAAAACAAAGTGATAGCAAAATATGGTAGAATCTAGTTGAAAAAATAGCAATAAAAATAAATAGATGGTTTTAAATTGCTTTTGATTGAAAAAAATGAAAACAACTTTGAAAATAGTTTAAGTAAAAAAATCAATGATGAAAAGACTTGCAGTAAATCGATATTGCTTAATAATGTATTATCATCAATCATTAAAAACTCTTATGCACTTTTTTAAACAAATAAATTAGCCATTGAATCAAACATGTATTGACTTCCTTACCTTTCCTTACTTTCTAATTAACCAAGTTAAGCAATATGATTAAATCTTATCATCCCTAAAAGAAGCTTTTAGAATATAATTAAAAGATAGCTTTAAAAACTAAAAAAGTTTAACTGATTCAATCTAACAAAATCAAAAGCTGACTTTATTCAAGAAAGACTTATATTTTCATAAACTTTGAAATGAAAACTTGACCATCCTCTTTAAGGTTATTTGTTACTTATGTGAAACTAATCAAAATATTACATATTTGATTGACTAAACTTGCTCTAAATTAAATATGAGAAAGCTATTAGTATGCATCTAGAAGTTGAAATCATATAACCATGACATTGAAATAGAAAAACACAAGATATTTGACTTTGAAAACAACTTCATTTATTTGTCATGATGAATAATACAAAAGTTTTCAAACCTTTTTACTACCAAATAAAAAACTTAGAAAGACATAGTTTAGAAAACAAGAAAGAAAATAGATAGGAAGAGAGTAGTTACGAGATGATCAAAGCTATTGAAACACCTTCATTTATAGGGAACGAATTCAACTAAAGCTAGGGATAAAGATAATTATATTAATTTATCAAAATAAAAACAAAAAATCAATCTCTAATCTTTAACTTGATCTTTTGAAAGGTTGTATACAATCTTCTTTCTTGATGAATGTGGCCATAAAGTTGGATTTGTGGACTGATTTTCTTCATTTATCCAAAGGATAAATAGCAGAATTATCTAAGATATAATATTCAAAGATAATTACTTTAGCTTTCCAACTCTTAATCCAAGTAAAACTATATCTTCCAACTTCTCCTAGTGTAATTAAAGTTATCCAAGATCAGCTTATTAGAATTCAAAACCCAAACAAATTCCCTAACTTAGCCATTTTTTTATTCTTTTTATTTTTCATCTAATTAAATCCTACAAAATAAAAGCATAAATAAATACTTATGGTAATCATACTAGAAAAGATTAAGATAGAAAAATAATTTATATAAAATTAGGCACTTATCAAATTCCCCTAGACTTATACTTTGCTAGTCCCCTAACAAACTAGACCTAAACTAATCCTAAATGCAAGTAAACTCTAAATCTTTCCAAAGCTTTTAAAGATTCATACATGTCAAAAACAAAGAACATAGCAAAAAGACAATTTCTTTTTTAAGATTAGCACCCATCTTAGATAAGAGATTTTTATGAACAACTCACTATACTTATCTTGGCTATTCTTAATAGATATGCACTCAATATCACATAAGTGTTTTTTTATGCTTAGTGTTTATCTTAAATGCAATCAAGAAAATGCAGTACCATATGCTTATTTATTCATCTCATCTCCATCAATTATAATGGGGCTAAGGTATAGGAATGATACCAACAAAGAACAGATAAACAAAGGGCAATTAAAGATAAAGAAACTAGTAGAGCACAAAGTTGAATAAAAGAAAATGTAACTTTAAATTTCAAAATTCAAGCTGTATCTTAGTCTTTTTTAGACGTTTTAAATATCAAATTTACTTTTTTTTTTTCACATGAGAATCCTTTTTTCATTTTTTTTGGGTTTGTTCTTTTTTTTATTTAATTCTTTGTTTCATGGAGCTTTTAAACACAAAATGATTCCATATTTCATATAGCAACTATTTCTTTTTTTTTTTCAAACTCAAGCCTCAAGAATTCAACCTTTTCACATTTTTCTCTAAAAAAAAAATCAAACATGTAACTAAATGCTCTATAATAGGTAGAATAATTTGTTTTACGATTTTAGCTTAAACATGGTTTAAAGAAAGAAAAGGTTAACATTAAGCTTAAATAGGTTCACTAAGGGATAAATTACAAGGTAGGCTATTTTGGTTCAAGTAGTTTTTCATCTTAAGTGCCTTAATCACTTTCATACTTGCTAGTAAACAAATGTAATCTTAATGGATTTAAAGCAAGTTCTAGAGTTGAAATAACATGAATTGATACTCACAATAATGAAATTAGATTGACAAAAATAGTCAATCTTTTAAGCTTAAAACTCATAAGGGTCTTATAATCACTAAGATTTAGCATGCTACCTATTCAATATCATTATCTACAGTGAAGTAGAGTTAGCTTGGAAAGTCATATCATTCAAGCATATTCTCATTCAATCGATAAATCAACCTATCAAACTTTGAAAAAAACTTAAGAAAACATTAATTTTCAAAAAAAAAAGAAAAAATTAACATGAACCATGCTAAAATCATTTAAAGCAATATGCAATTAATCTTCCCCCATACTTATTACATACAATGTCCCAATATATAAACAAACATGAAAAAAAAGAATAAGATAAAAACTAAAGTGAAGAAAAGGAAATTAAAAATGATTTTTTTCAAACTTGGGTTGCCTCCCAAGCAGCATATTTATTTAACATCGTTTGCTCAACTTTCTCTATTGTTTTCTCTTGGAATCCTTCATAAAATGGCTTCAATCGATGACCATTGACCTTAAACTCTTTGTTGGTTTCCAAACTCCGAATGTTTACTTCACCATAAAAAGATATATGAGTAATAATAAAAGGACCTATCCACCTAGAATGAAGTTTACATGGAAAGAGCTTAAGCCATGAGTGGAAAAATAGAACCTTTTGTCCAACATTAAAAGTTTTCCTCAACATTAAAATGCTTTTGTTTTCTCCCTATAAATTCTTGAATTCTCATAGACATCATTCCTAATTTCATCTAGCTCTTGTGTTTACAACTTTCTATGCCAACCAGCCTTATCTAAATCAAGATTACTTTGCTTTACTACCCAAAAAGCCTTGTGCTTTAATTTCATCGGTAGATGACATGGCTTACCAAACACTAACCTATAAGAAGATATCCTTATTGGTGTTTTGTAAGCAATCCGATAAGCCAATAAAGCATCATTCAATCTAATACTCCAATCCTTTTTACTTAGGTTAACTATCCTTTTAAGAATGGATTCTGTATGAGAAATCTCGGCTTGTCCACTTGTTTGGGGATGATATACAATGGACACTTGCGTGTAACATGATACTTCAGAAATGAGTTTCCTATCATTGATGAAAGCCTTAGGTATTCCAAAACTGTTAAAAATGTTAGTTTTAACAAACCTGCAACAACCTTAGAATCATCAGTCTTGGTGGCTATTTCTTTCACCCACTTTGAGATATAGTCAACTATAAGTAATATATAAATGTTACCAAAAGAATTAGGAAATAAACCCATAAAATCTATGCCCTACACATTAAAAATCTCATACACTAGAATGGAGGATTATGGCATTTGATGTCTATGAGTTAAATTACCTACTCTTTGCCATTTTTCACATGTTTTACAAAACTTGAAAGCTCCAAGAAGTAAAGTTGGCCAAAAGAATCCACATTCTAAAACTTTATGAGCTTTTTTTTTACCCAAAATCCCTCTAAACATATAAGTGTGACACAAAGTTAGAGTAGACTAAAACTCAGTTTTGAACACACACACCTTCTCATTACCTAATTGAAATAATGCTTCCATAGATATGGCTTATCCCAAATGTAATACTCGACATCACCTTTTTATCTTTTCTCTTTGAGCTTTAAATAGATTATTCGGTAATTATTTAACTATTAAGAAGTTAAAACGTCTGCATACCAAGGTGTATTCTCCATGGCAAAAAGTTTTTCATCTGGAAATAAGTCATCTAATAGTTATGAATCTTTTTTGTGCCATAATCTACTAATGTGATCAGCTACCACATTTTTAGCTCTTTTCTTGTCCCTAACCTCTAAATCAAATCTTACAGCAAAAGAATCCACCTGATAAGTCTTGACTTGGTCTCTTTCTTAGATAAAAGGTATTTAATAACTGCATGGTCAGAATACACAATCTTTTTAGTTCCAAGTAAATAAGATCAAAATTTTTCCAAAGCAAAAATAATAAAGAAGAATTTTTTTTTTTCCATAGTAGTATAGTTGCATTGAGCATTATCCAAAGTTCTTACGGCATAATGAATGACATGTAGGGCTTTTCCAACCCATTGCCGTAGCACTGCATCCAATGCATGATTGCTTGTATCACATATTATCTCAAAAAGTAAGTTCCAATTAAGAGGTTGGATAATGGGGGCTGAAGTTAACAACTCTTTTAGTTTATCAAAATTTTTTTTACAAGCAGCATCAAATATGAACTCTACATCTTGTGTAGGTAATTTGCATAAGGGTAAAGCTATCTTTAAGAAATCTTTGATAAATATGTGATAGAAACCTATATGTCCAAGAAAAGCATGAACTTCTCCCATATTTATGAAGTAAGGTAATGATTGAATAATTTCTATCTTAGCTTTATCAAATTTAATTTCTCTAAAAGATACAACATGCCTTCAAACTATTCCATTTTGAACCATAAAATGGCATTTTTTATAGTTTAAAATCAGATTAGTCTCTATGTGTCTGTCTAGCACAAGTACAAGGTTTTTAAAGCATGCATCAAAAGAATTTTCATATACTATAAAATTATCCATAAACACTTCAATTATTCTTCTAATGTAATCAGAGAATACACTTACCATATACCATTGAAAAGTGGCTGGTGCATTGCATAAACCAAATGGCATGAGTCTATATGCAAATTTGCTAAAGCTGTAAGTGAAAATCATTTCCTCTTGGTCTTCTGCTACAATCACAATTTGGTTTTAACTAGAATATCCATCAAGAAAATAGTAATGTGATTTACCTACCAATCTTTCTAACATTTGATTAATGAATGGAATAGGAAAGGATCCTTCCTAGTGGCTGTATTTAGTTTCTTATAATCCACACAAACCCTTCAATCATTTTGAACTCAAGTAGGAATTTACTCATTATCTTGGTTTGTAACCATTATTATCCTATTTTTCTTTGGCACTATATGTATATAGCTATTTGCTATCTAATATTAGATAGATAACCCTTGCATCAACTAGCTTTAAGATCTCTTTCATCACCACTTCTTTCATGAGCAGGTTTAGTCTTTTTTGAGCATTTCTACTCTGTTTTGCACCTTCCTCTAGCAAAATATGATGCATACAAGTTGAAGGGTTAATTCCTTTAATGTCTGTAATAGTCCATCCAACTGCTAACTTACATTCTTTCAAAACTCTGATCAACCTTTCCTCTTGTTATGAAGTTAGGTCATCGGCTATGATCACTGGTAAAGTTTTTCCTTCTTCCAAGAATTTATACTTTCAATTACTCAAGTAATTGCTTTAATTACACTTTTGGTGCGTACAAAATAGAAGGTAAAAATTTGTTATAAGTAATAGGTAAATCTATAAACGAAACATTAAACTTCTTAAAGAAAAGAGTTAAAGAATATAAAGTCATGGTATCCTCATCTAAAGTAGCCTTCTGCGTAATTTTTTCAAAAGTCCTTCTTTAATCCTTAGCTAATGGCTACTTAAAGTTCATCATATCCACCTAAAATAGAATGTACTTCACTTGGATATTTCATGGCATTAATAATATTAACACTAACTACCTTACCATCAAACTCCATCGTAAAAGTACCATAATGAACGTTTATCTTAGTTGTAGCCGTTTCCATGAATGGACTTCCTAACAAAATAGGTGTTGAAGGAACAAAAAAATCATCTTTCATGCCTAAAATATTAAAATCAGCAGGAAATACCAAATTATTGACTTAAACTAAGATATCCTCCACCATACCATATGGTTAAACATTTGACCTATCTGCCAGTTGAATGATTACACCAGTTTCTTTTAAGTTTCTAAGGTTCAATTTATTAAATATAAACCTAGCCATGACATTTATGGATAACCCTAGATTACACATTGCCCTTTCAAAACTTGTGTTTCCTATTCTACAAGGTATAGTAAATGAACTTAGATCCTTACACTTAAAAGGGTGACTTTCTTTGAATCATTGTAGATAAATTTTCTCCTAAACTTACCTTTCTATTAACCTTATACCTTCTTTTTGTTATACTTGGGCACTTGCTTTATAGCGTCCAAAAGAGGTCTGTTCACTTGAACCTTCCAAAAGGTGTCTAATATGTCCTTCTCCAATTCTTTCTTTTTAAACTTAGAAAAATGACTAAGAAAAAAAGGGTAAAGTTTTAAAACCAAAATTGACAGAGTTAGGCACTACCTTGTCAATCTTGGGTTATGGAAATGTTTTTTCTTTCTTATGCTTTAATTCAGCCTTGCCTACATCTGGTTGCCCAATTTTTTTCCTTTTCTTGTTTAAGTGAGAGTTACGGCATTAACTCCCTCCTTAGGATTGATCAATATTTACGAAGATAACTTTATCGAACCTTGGCTTTCCAACTTACCCAATGATGCTTCAATTTGGCCCATTAGCCTCTCCAAATTGATAAATCTTGCATTATTTTTCTGTGAAACTTAACTTGGTTAGTTCTAAACATTTTTACAATATCCTTGATAGAGTTATCTGATTCCCTAGAAGCTTGTGCCCTAGATTGATATTGAGAGGTTGATAGACTTCCTTGTTGAATGTTGAAATTTTTGCCGCCTCAATTCCTACAACTAAAGTTAGGAAGATCTCTCTATCTAGGGTTATAGGTGGTAAAGAATGGATCATATTTCCTTTGTGGTTGTCCTGGGAATCCACTGATTGCATTAACATTCTTTGAATAGTCTTTTTGGAGGGTGGGACATATATCAGTCATATGTCCTTAGGTTATTTTCTGCGGCAATTTGACACACGAGTGAAGTAAAATCAAAATTTTGATTTTGCGAGGATTGTGTACTCACCTCACTAACATTCCTTGCAAAATTATTAGTCCTTATGCCAAATTGTTGAATGTTGGCTGCCATGTTAGAGATTAAAGCCCTTACTTCATTGGGTGTTTTGTCAATCAAAGGATCTCCAGAGCTGGATTGATTATGATTCTTTCAATAGGAAGCAAACCTTCATAAAAGTTTACTCTGAGATCTAACGATAAGGGCAACTTGCTCATAACTTTTTGAATCTCTTCTAATACTTGTATGATGTCTCCCTTTAATTTTGCCTTATTCTGCATGTCTCATTTCTAATCCTCCTAGCTTTGAAAGCTGGAAAATACATCTTTACAAAAACTTTAATATCTTGTCCTAAGTAGTCACTGATCTGGAAGGAAGGTAGCAGAGCCAACCTTTTGCCAAATCTCTTAAGGAGAATGGGAAAGTCTTTAATTTTATTTGGTCTTCCATTACCCGGTGGTTTTAGACCTGAACAGATCATGTCAAACTCCTTAAAGTGTTTATTTGGATCTTTCCTTGTAAGACCACGCAAGATAGGTAGTAAGCAAATAAGACTAGATTTGAGTTCAAACAATTATTGTAAATCAGGAAAATTAATACAAGTAGGTTGAGATATGATATTTGGAGCAACAAGATTCTTTGGTGTGCATTCCCAAATATTCTATTTAATGGCCATGATTTCTACTCTTGATGCACTTGAGGAAGCTGATAAGTGGATGGATGGTCTCCCTGGAGGTGATTGATTTAGAGAGGATATAGAAGCAGAAGATTCTTATGCAATCATTTCTAGTGCTTTGAAGCTTAAGGAGGATTTGGTTTCTTGAATGAACTGTCTTATCCTATGAAACCTTGTGTCTTCAAAGGACATATACTTGTAAAATAAACAAACAAATAAAATCTAACAAAAAGAAATAGCAAAATTAGAATTATACTTAACTAATAGGTCCTCAACAATGGCACCAAAAACTTGGTAGTTGTCGATGCTACCTGTTTATAATGCTCCTTTAGCTTGATTTCAGATTTGTAGTGTAAGGAAGTAGAGATTATATCCTATAAGGACCTTTAAAAATGTAAAACTAATTTTGGGAATAGAAGAAAAAAACAAAATGATAAGAAAAATGGTAGAATCTAGTTAAGAAAATAACAAAAAAAATAAATAAGGGGTTTTAAATTGCTTTTGATTAGAAACAAAATGAAAACAACTTTGAAAATAGTTTAAGTAAAAAATTAATGATGAAAAGACTTTGGTGCTGAATTGATATTGCTTACTAGTGTAGTATCATTAATCATTGAAAACTCTTATGCACTTTTTTAAACAAATAAATTAGCCATGGAATCAAACATGTATTAACTTCATTACCTTCCCTTGCTTCCTTATTAACCACGTTAAGCACTATAAATAACCCCTATTATTTAGCTACCCTAAAAAGAGCTTTTAGAATATAATTAAAAAATAACTTTATAAACTAGGAAAGTTTAACCGGTTCAATCTAACAAAATCAAAAGCTAACTTCATTTAAGAAAAACTAGTATTTTTCATAACCTTTGAAATGAAAACTTGACCATCCTCATTAAGGTTATTTGCTACTTATGTGAAACTAATTGAAATATTACATATTTGATTAACTAAACTAGCTTGAGATTAGACATGAGAAAACTACTAATATGCATCCTAGAAGTTGAAATCATATAATCTTGACATTGAAATAGAAAAACATAGGATATTTGTAAAAAAAAAAAAATTACTTTGAAAATAACTTCATTTACTTCTCAAAATGAATAATACAAAAGCTTGCAAATCTTTTTATTACTAGATAAAAAACTTAGAAAGACATAGTTTAGAAAACAAGAAATAAAATAGAGAGGAAGAGAGTAAGTATAAGATGATTAAAACTATTTAACCCCCTTTATTTACCGGGAAAGAATTCAACTAAATATAGGGATAAAAATAATCACATTAATTTATCAAAATTAAAATAAAAAATCAATCTCTAATCTTTATCTTGATCTCTTAAAAGGTTGTATACAATCTTCTTTTTTGATGAATGTAGCCATAAAGTTAGATTTGTGGGCTGATTTTCTTTATTTATCCAAGAGATAAATAGCATAATTATCTAAGATACAATCTTCAGAGATAATTACCTCAGTTTTCAAACTCTTAACCCAATTACAACTTTATCTTCCAACTTCTACTAGTGTAAGTAAAGTTCTCTGAGATCAACTTACTAAAATTCAAAACCCATACAAATTCCCTAACTTAGCCAATTTCTGCTTCTTTTGTATTTTCATCTAAT
Source organism: Adansonia rubrostipa (assembly GCA_038381775.1). Classification (NCBI taxonomy): domain Eukaryota; kingdom Viridiplantae; phylum Streptophyta; class Magnoliopsida; order Malvales; family Malvaceae; genus Adansonia; species Adansonia rubrostipa. The sequence goes on from JBBYHM010031623.1 coordinate 31,173, forward strand.
TAAATCCTACAAAATAAAAGGAAAAAAATACTTATGATAATCATGGAAAAATATCTAGAACAGATTTAGATAGAAAAATAATTTATATAAAATTAGGCACTTATCACCAACTTCATGGCAAGCTAGGCGATGGGCAACTATGAACAGTTAAACTTTGATTTCCTGGATAAAGATCTAATATGCATAACTGAAAAGGAAGGAACCTCCAGCCATGACCAATCATGGAAAATGTACTTTGGTGGAGCGTCAAATGCTCTAGAGCATTGAAGTAGGGCAATATTAATCTTTATCTAGATCTCTTGAGAAGTTGTATGCAATCTTCTTTCTTGATGAATGTACCTATAAATTTGAATTTATGGGCTAATTTTCTTCATTTATCCAAGAGGTAAATAGCATAATTATCTAAGATATAATCTTCAAAGATAATTACTTCTGCTATCAAACTTTTAACCCAAGTAAAACTTTATCTTTCAACTTCTCCTAGTGTAATTAAAGTTCTCTAAGATCAGCTTACTAGAATTCAAAACCCATGCAAATTCCTCAACTTTGCCAATTTCTACTTCTTTTGTATTTTCATCTAATTAAATCCTACAAAATAAAAAGATAAATAAATACTTATGATAATCATGAAAAAATAACCAAAATAGATTTAGATAGAAAAATAATTTATATAAAATTAGGCACTTATCACTAACTTTTTGGTAAGCTGGGTGATGGGCAACTATGAATAGTTAAACTTTGATTTCCTAGATAAAGATCTAATATGTATAACTAAAGAGGAAGGAACCTTTTGCCATGACCAATCATGGAAAATGTACTTTGATGGAGCGTCAAATGCTCTAGAGCATTAAATTAGGGCAATATTAATATAACCTGAACGAAGTCACTATCCTCTTATAGTCAGATAAAACTTTGACTGCACCAACAATATAGTTGAATATGAGGTCTATGTCATGGGACTCCAAATAGCTATCAAGAGAAATGTTAAGACTTAATAGTTTTTTGGAGATTCAGTCTTAGTTATCTACCAACTAAAAAGGGAATGGCAAACCTTTGACCACAAGTTGCTTCATTATGGGAAACTAACCCAAATCTTAATAAACAATTTGATGATGTTAATTTCCAACACCTACTTTAGGAAAAGAACTAAATGGCAAATGCTCTTGCCACCTTATCGTCAATATTCAAAGTCAATCAAGAGTTAGATGTCACTTCCATTCAAATGAGTGTCTATATGATTTCGGCACACTTTTAGAATATTAAAAAGAATAGGGATGGCCTATCATGGTACCATGACATCCTTTATTATATTTGGGATCAATATTACCCTAAGTTTACCATAAAATGACAAACGGACAAGTAAGTGACTAACTATAGGTTTCATACTAGATGAGGAAATATTATACAAGAAGGGTCAAAATCAAGTGTTACTTAGATGTGTGGGTGTTTCTAAAGCCAAAAAAATCTTAGAAGAAGTCTACAAGGGGATCTGCAGCATGCACACGAATAGACACCAAATGGCAAAACAAGTCATGAGGTAAGGCTAATACTGGTTAACTATCGAAAGGGACTATATCAACCATGCCAAGAAATGTCACAAATGTTAGATTTATATGGACAAGATCAACATCCCACCTTCAATGCTTTATGTCATAATAGCCTGATGGCCTTTTTTATGTAACGTACAGATGTGATCTAGCTAATTGCCCTTAAAGCTTCCAATGCACATCAATTTATTTAGGTGGCAATCAACTATTTCACAAATGGGTAAAGTTGCCCTTGTATGCCAATGTCAGCAAGTTAGTTGTGTGCACATTCATGAAGTAGCATATCATCTATCAATATGGGCTTCTCGAGTAGATTATCACAAACAATGTGCATAACTTGAAAAACAACATGATGCAAATAGTATGCTTTCAATTCAACATCAAGCATCATAATTTATGCCATATTATCCGAGTATGAATAGGGCAATTGAGTTAGCTAACAAAAACATCAAGAAAGTAGTCAAAAAATGGTTAAAACTTATAAGGATTACCATGAAAAGCTACCCTTTGCACTCTATGCATATGAAACTTCAATTCGAACTTCCACAAGTGTTACACCATTCTCTTTAGTCTATGAAATGGAGGTTGTTCTACCTATCGAAGTTGATTCTCCCTCTTTGAGAGTCTTGAAAGAGGCCCAACTTGAAGAAATTAAAGGGTTAGGAATAGATATGGCTAGCTGAATCTTATTGAAGAAAGGCAGATGAAAGGCATCTATCATGAACAAATGTATCAAAAGCACATGATTAGGGCCCATGACAAAAAAGTTTACCCTTGCTAGTTTCACAAAGAAGAATTAATACTTAAGAACATCCTCTCAATCCATAAAGACACTTGAAACAAGTGGACCCCAAGTTAGGAAAAACCTTATGTCATGAAATTGGTTTTTTTTAGAGGAGCCCTAATCCTAACAAAAATGGATGGTAACATCTTGCCTAATCTGGTCAAATATATGCTTTTAAGAAATATTATGCGTAAAGGATAAAAACTCGAAGGGACATCCTTTGTAAAAAAAAAGAGTAAAAAAAGTTAAATAAATAAAAGGGTTTCGGATGAAAACTTGAAAAAGTGACTCTAGAAAATTGGCCTTGACCTAAACTTTAACTATATCAGATCCTACCCAGATACTTATTAGAAAAACCTTAGTTAAATCTTGCCCAGCTCTGGCCATATCAAATCAAACTCAACCTTACCTTGACTAAACCAAGCCGAAACCCTAATTAAATCAAGTCAAACCCTAACTGACTTAAAGCTATATCTCACCTAAACCTAATTCAAGTTCGGAGGGATAAAGAAGCAAATTAATTATGTTTGGGCAACTGCAAGGCAGCATGGGGCACTCTTAAGATTTTTAAGAAGATCAACCAACGTCAAACATGTTGACTATTTATGAAAAATCTTTAGATTTGTCAGACGAAGCATTCATGTCACGATTATCAAGGACATCAATTGCCTAGAAAATTACCTTGTCTATTGTCAATTACTTTTCATCAATTATAAATGAATTTCACCATCTTCCTTTTATGAATGAAATGCAATCTTGTTTCTTTTCAATCCCTTGGCATCATATCTCCATTGGATTATGGTTGTCATTTAGTTGATAATACTTGATAATCAAACAAAATTCATGTCAGGATTTCTTGATATTACTTACAAAAAAAATGAGAAAAGCATAAGGAACTATGTTCCTACCTTTATTGTCAAAATTACGAATCACTTTCACTCAACACATATTAATCATAAACACATGTCAAACAATTCCCAACTCCTAAGAGTCAACAGTCATGAAAAATTGTCAAACCCCAAGCAAAGCTCATCTAACTCAGTCAAAAACATCGTCAAAACTCAAACACTAACCAACCCAGCCAAGATACACCTATAACGAAGCCAAGAATCATCTAGTCTTCAAACCATCACAAAAACCATCCAACCCTATGATGAAGGCCATTAAATATCCTAAGTCTAAAAGATAATCATCCAAACACTAAGTTATCCTAAAAGGTTTATGATCACAAAGCCCATCAAGTCTAAAGTCAGCACTTCAAACTATAAAATCTAGGAAATAGTCGACACAACTCCAAGTCAAAGGGATAGCTTGTAATACTTATGCTCGTATTTGACTTAATATCATGATTATCAAGAAAATTGCACTTGCATCATCGCATATCATCATGCATTCATATTATCATCACATAACTTTACTTTGTCAACATGATGTCAAGCAAAATTTATTGAATCTTAAAGAAGTTCCTGTTAAGAACCTTTGAACACTAAAAATCAAAACATTACTTAGGTAAGAACCCCATCTCTTCAGAATACCCTATCAAGAGTTAAAGCCCAATATAGCTAGCCATGTGGTAAACCCAGCGAAGTGGGCCATTACGTCAAGAAAATCAAGCCCAATAATGCTGGTAGGCTAGATGTAGCTAATTGGCTCATGTCAAGAAAATCAGTGAT
>JBBYHM010031623.1:35276-47348 GCA_038381775.1 Adansonia rubrostipa
TACGTCAAGAAAATCAAGCCCAATAATGCTGGTAGGCTAGATGTAGCTAATTGGCTCATGTCAAGAAAATCAGTGATTCTGGTAGGCTAAATCCAGCTAATTAGCTCATGACAAGCAAATCAATCCTGATGATGTTGTTAGGCTAGATTTGACTAATTGACTTGTGTTAAGAAATTCATGCCCAGTGATGCTAATAGCTAGATTTAGTTAATTGACCCATGTCAAAAGTTAATCTCAAGGATGCTGATAGGTGTACCCTAATTAATTGTCAATATTGTTGAGAACCTTTGTCAAGAACTTTTAAAGTCCAATGTAACCAGCCGTGAGCCAACTTATACCCTTGTAAAGGATCTTTATTAAGAACTTTTGTCGAAAACCTTTGTCAAAAACTTTTAAAGTCTAATGTAGCTGGTTAGTCATAAGCCTACTCGTTAGCACCTTTGTCAAGAACCTTTAAAGTCCAATAATGCTTGTTAGTGATGAGTCGACTCATTAACATTTTTGTCAAGAATTTTTATCAATCTAATTTACTATATGTATTGATACAGGATGCTATATATTGATGTAGCTTCGTAATTTTGCCCAATTTATGGCATTTTCACCCCTTTGCACTATAGCATTAAAACACGAATTTGATCATGAGGTTGGCTCCAAAAATCATCCAATTTTAAATTAAATTTCATAAAAATCACATAGATTTTATTTTGAGTGTTGAGCATTGGATTGTCACATTTTTGAAGGGTCCATTAAGCTTGGGATAAAGACATTTCATGTTATAATTTGATTTATTATAGGGTAAGATCCATAGTATTCTTTCTATCAACCCTATTGCTTTTTTTGTGTTATAAGAATAGTACATTAACCAATCAAATGTTAGAAGCTTACTCTATGGAACAAGGACTTATAAGTTGTACATGATAAATTGCCAAATGCCTCACATTGCTATGTTATTTGAATAGCTAAAATCAATCTCTATATAAATGTTATTTTCATGCTCAGCCAAGACACTTTTACAATATATTCTCACATGCTCTCTTTTGCTAAAAATATCCCATTCCCATAGGTCCCTTAAGCACCCACCAAAAACCTTTTCAAAATACTCCATTTCACTCATTTTTTCTCACCAAAAGCCCCTCAATTATTAACTTAAACCTTAAGCTCATTCCTGACCACTCTTTCTTGGGAAGAAAGTGAGCTAAAAATGTACAAAGTTTTTTGGTTACAACAAAAGCAAGTTTTTAAAGCTTATTGGTATATTTTTTATTTTTTCTCTATTCATCTTCTTTTTTTATTCATCATCTCATCTTAGTGGGCCAATTTTATGAAAGCCATGACCTTATCTTAGGATATCCCTGCATTTTGTGGCCTTGGTTGCAGTAATATTAGGATTTTTAATGCTTTGATGGTCCCTTAATATGATTTTCTTATGATGACCATGTTTTTATGCTTTAGTTGTCTTGAAATCATGCCTTAATGTTGTTTTAAAAATTTCAGCATGCTTTTTCTTGTCTAAATAGGTCCATATCATCTCCTGTGTCATTATTTTGGATGTCATTCATGACACCAACATGTCATGCATCTTCTTATTCATTTTCTTGCATTTTTATCATCATTTTTTTGTCTAAATATCATATTATTTTGATTAAGCATGTTATATGTGTTCATTGTCATAGATGTCACATTTTAGTCCACTACATGTTTATCAAAATGTTTGTTTAATGCATTCAAAAATCTATTTTTTATAAAATCCCTCAAGTTAAGTTCATATTACCTTCAATAAATAGAGGTTAATATGGTTTAATGTTTTCTATCATTAGCCTTCCTATCTTGCAGAAAAATCAAGCTTTTCTTGTTTGGATTCCAAGTTAAACAAGGCTAAATATTTTGATTTTCAAAAACAAAATGTGTCTTTTGATTTTCTTCAAGTTGCATGTGCCTTGATCTTATGGCTAGTGCCTTTTGTTTGTGACATGGTTAGTGAGCTGTTTTATCATTCCAAACTACTTCGAGATTGTGTAAATGAGCTTATAAAGCTATTGTCTCTAACCTTATTTCATGTATATTCAAATGTTCGTAACCAAAGTCTAGCTTTGAGAAACTTGAAAACCAAAATCCCCCTATTTTAGCACTAGCAGCATTATGACCCTAACTCAAAAAATCATTTTTGAACCTTAAATGATTTTTTTATATTTTTTTGGCATTTTTCCCTTAAAGGACTTTAAATTATCTTTGCAACAATATATTGTTTTCCCTCAAATGATTCCAGATGAGGGAGTTACAATTTGTTTAAACCCTTATTGTATAAAACCCCTGAAAGTAGCTATTAACATTCTATTTGGATCATTTTGACCCCTCAAATGAATTTTCTAGAATTTTTAAATATTTTCTAAAAAACAAATGAAATTCCCTTTCTATAAAGGTATTGTTTATGATTTAAAGATCTTGAATGTGTCCAAAATGATTTTTTCAAAGTTTGTTGCACTATTTCCTTGCATGTGTTACCAGTGCTGAATTAGACCCAACTCCAAAAATTATTCTCTCCTAGAAAGTGATTATTTAAGAATTTTCACATTAATCCTCATTGATCTAACTTTCCAATGGTACCTAGTCTAACCTCTAAAACCTTTTGATTAGTCTGAAATAAAGTCGAGAAGCTGAATAGTGTGACGCTGTTTATAATTTTTAACATTAATCAAAATTAATTGATTTCCTCGAATTCTTTCTCCAAGGCATTCAAATGTTCTAGGTAAGTTCAATCAATCCCTATAGAGCCTAAAAACATGTGTCAACCCTCTTAGGCTCAAATTAAGGTATCATTTTTTTCAAATTTTATCAACCTTATATTTATTAATTCTTACCTTTTAAATAAAAATCATTGATTTTGTCAAAAAAATGTCAAAACTAGTGTTTTGCCAAGAAATAACGAATTTTTGTCAATTTAAGTCTCTTAGTCTCATTTTTTCAAAAATCATCAAAAATTAAATTTTCTCTCTCCTAGATTTCTCCTGATGATTGACCTTTTCAAAAACCATTAAAAATGTCATTTTGTCATGAAATTACCAAATTTTTGTCAATTTAAGTCTTTTTTTTATCTCGCCTTTTCAAAAATGGTCAAAAGTCAGATTTTCTCTCTCCTAAAATTTTTCAAAACCCATACCCAGCTTTCAAACTTCAATCAACCAATGAATCCAAATGCATCTTAAATATTGTTAGCTTGGTTATTTCTAAATAACTTATAACAATTACAAGATATATCACAACTAACCCTTTTTTCCTTTTTACCTGATTTATCTTATGCAATATTATTTTATTTTTCCTATATCTGACTAACACATTTCCTTTCGTGGTGTATATTTTGCGTTCATATTTTTAAATCATTTTTGAAAATTACAAAGGTAATATTTCGTGTCAATACCTTCCAATGCTTGACATGGGACACCATATTTCAAAATTAAATCCAAAAATCATTTTTTTGAAAAATCTCTATGTTTTCCACCTCCACAAGATGCATATAGGATAAAAATTCTCAATTAAACCCAAATTTATCACTTTATACAAATTCATACATAAAAAGGGATTATATCAAAAATAATGAAACTGAAATTAGTGTAGGACATGGCTAAAAGGTACTAATTTAAGGCATTATGGGGGTGCTTCTAGAACCCAGCCCTCTAATCTCTAGACTATGCAGACCTTAGAATCGATTTTTTGAGTTGCATAACTTGAAATATCATTTCACTAGGCATCCAATCATGTCTAGCCCAAATGATCAGTGGTGACTTCAAGTGTTGGCTATGTTAGGGTGACAACCCAAGACTAATTAGACGAGCGATTCATCCGACGATTTCTCCCCATGACCAAAATCTGAGAATACATCTTTTCTCCCTCATATCACATAAAAAAGAAAGAATGTCGACCACAAAGACACTTTGTCATCAAGAATTGTTTCATACCTTTTACATATTAAGTCATGCATGCTTTCCACTTTGCGAGATTTTGGGGGGCACGTTGTGACAAGGACCATAAAATATTACAAAATCAAAACACACCAAAATGTCTCAGAACAAGGATCACATAAACTCAATGCAAAAATGGTGGTTATGAGATAAATTGAGAAAACATGAGATTTTTAAACATTCAAGAACATCAAAACATCCCTAAGGCAATACAAGCTCAAAACACCATTAAATTAAGCTTAAAATGCATGCTTTCCAAAAAGGTCATGGCTTCATGGTTATTGGTTGATAAAATGACAAAAATGTTTCAATGCAAGTATATGAAGAGAAATAGATAGGAATATACCAAATGAGCTTAAAAACTCTCCCAAGTTCTAAAACTCAAGCTTTTTTAGGGTTTTCTTGGTTTTTTTTTTTTTTGGTTTTTACTGGTTTTAGTTCACTTTCCTCCCTTTGCTTGTTATGGATTAACAAAAAGAAAGAATAAAGAATAGCTTCAAGGTTATGTGTCTGATAGAGGAAAGTTTGGCTAGGAAAATGAGTGAAAAATAAAGGTTTTTAAGAGGTTTTTAGAGGCTGCTATAGGAAGCTATGAAAATAATGTTTTTTCTTTAAGTTCGAAAGTCTGTTTGTTATTTTTTTCACTAAGTCAAAGTTAGCTCTTTGTAAACATGTGAACAAATTGTTTTCAACTTAAAGTAAAGGTGTTTTATAGCTTTTCCTCATAAACCACAAGGTGGATCCGGATACTAAGTTCAGCCTCATTACCATTAGCTGTAATAGCCAAGGTGGTGGAGCAAACTACTTTTTGCAGTCTGAAAATGGAGAAAAACTAGCTATAACCTTGAACAAACCATATTTTCCATGAAAACATCCCATTTCTTTGCTATTTAGGCTTCAAAAATCAATTTAATCCAATCTTAAACCCATTGGTAAGGCCTGGTATGAATTTAAATGATTTATGGAGCCAAAAACATGGCCAAACTCGTACTTTGAATCAATATTGCATATGGAGAAACTTCTTATGATTTAGGTTAATACGGCCCAATATATCAATACATTAGGCATTTTGCCCAATTGTATCGTTACATTTGGGCAATGTATTGAACATTAGCATTTTTGCCTAATTGTATCGATACATTTGGATAATGTATCAACATATTTCATCCAAAATCATAATTTAGCTACTACCAAGCCCAATAGCTATACATTTGGAAAATGTATCGATACATTATGTGAATATACTAATACATCACCTTTTGTATCGGTATAGCCCAAGATTTCTTAGATTTGATGATGTAGCAACTATGTATCGATACATCAAAGTCAAGTATTGATACAATCAATTAAAAAAATGGATTTTGCTTACCTTTGGCTCCCAAACACCTTTACATCCATTCAAAATAATGAGATATGGATATGATGCTTGCTTGCACATTTGGTCTTAATGATGCCCCTATGATGCTTATATGGAGGCTCGGAATCCCCATGCACTTTCACTCACTCTTTGACAACTCACCTAAGCTTGCTTGTAATTAATATCTCTAAGCCTTACATGCTCTGATCAAAGGGTTAAAACTTTCTTATTGGAGCATAATGTCAACAGTGCTAAGTGGATAAACTTAGCTACATGTCCCTAAAAGAAAACCCTACCTAAAGAAGCTATATCTTAGTTCTGTGCAACAAATTGACCAAGAAAGAGAGATGGATGCATTTCATCTAAAGTCTTGGATTGAGAAAAGGCACAAACAAAATTAAATGTCTACAATAGGGATGACAGCTGATCGGATATCTGTAATTTTTATAATATTTGAAATGCAAATCTACAAAACTACTTTAAAATTTGAATTCACTTATTATTTGCAAATTACTATTCGAATCCTAATTAAATAACATTATTAACTGGATATCTGAATCCCAAAAAAAAATCAAATTTAGTAAGGCAATTTCTCTTTAGAGAAAACTATAAAGTTGAACAAAAATTAATTTTAATTTAAAGTCACTTATAATTAACAACCAATAAGTTCTGAATTACAAAAATAACAACTTATATAACAAATTAACACTCCAAGATACAAAAAAAATGAAATAATATGAGGAACTAATTCCATTATTAGAAGTATTTGTTCCATAAATTAAAAATAATTAATAAAGTATATAGTAACTTTATAAAATTAAATTATTAATAATATATCTGTCTACTACATATAACAGAATTATGATTAATCATATATAAATATGTGATATAGTATATCATAGTTACTTACTATGGTAGATTATAATATATACAGATAGTATTGTATTATGTCATATAACATATGAAATGTTACATAATGTTATAATATTTTCGAATCCATTACTTGCATGCGTAATGTACATTCGAATAATAGATATCTGATGGTTCATATCTACATTTGCTTCAAATCTGTTGCAAATAGTAATTATACTCTATGAATCTTAACATTATCCAAATCCATAATATCTAAATCTACAAAAAGCAGATTGGATAACTGCAGATGTCTGAATATGCACTATAATTACCATCCCTATGGTGAAACTCAGCATCAAATTGCTCTTGGAAACCCGCAACCCTTTTATCATTATGAGAAATATCTAAACCAGCATTCAAAGCTCTTTGTTCAAATGGAAACAAATTCCATTAACTTAAAAGTTTCAAAGTTTAGTAAATCAAAAGCTTTAATCTATTACACAATGGTAATAAAAGTGTTGTACACGCTCTTCTCCTAATTGATTAAGCTAGTTCTAGCCCAGTAGGCAACCTTTCCCTTTACAGATAATAACTGTGATAAATCATAACATCGAAAGTCACTTGAAAGTTACAACCAAAATGAAACAATGATGATTAAATGATTGAGAAATAAATAAAGTGGAAAAATGATCAAATACTTAAAAAAGGCATCAGATTTAGTGATATCCAAGATCTTTTAAAAAATGAACTTGCTTAAAACGCTTCACAAAAAAGACGCATTTTTCAGTTAAAAAAGAATATATGACAATTTATAGAGATTGGAAAGGTTTACCATTATTGAAGCCTTGATGTGAAAAGGAAGGAGATGAGAAAGAAGGCAAAGGAAATATATAAAGAGAAGTTCAGAACTTAAAAACCTTAAGATAGAGGCCATGATGAAGGATAAATCAATGGCTCAGATTATTTTTCAAATTATAAATTTTTTTAATTTTAAAAAAATTGAGTTATGTGGAAAAGCCTTTAAAAAAACTTATCAACCTAGCTTAAGTGAAATATTGTGGAGATAATGCGAAAAAGAGGGCATAAACTAATGGCAGTTCATTAGGGGAGTAGAAAGATGAAGAGCATAGATGGTATGCGTGAGAATGATAATATTTTAGCAAAGATGATTTACAAAGTCATATATATATATATACTATAATTTTATAAAATATTCAAAGGTATGCTAGAAAGAAAAAAATTTTTAGCTATTCCATTAAATCATTACAATGGGCAATTAGAAAATTGTAATTATGTGATTTTAATGAATAGTGGATGAATAAGAATCATAATTCTGAACTAAAGAATGAACCAAACTAAAGAATAAATGGTCCCCCGCCAAACTGAAGTGGAATGGAACTCGAATTCCATTGAACCAAATATACTATTAATTATTGGCTTAAAGATCTAAGATCTAACGCACAATTCAGATTAGCTCAACAACACTTTCTTACTAAGATGGAGTATCTAAATCACCTTCACCCATGCATAAGATTTTTAAAAGCATTAGACTTACTCTATTTTAAGAAATGATAGGGATTGTTGGAATATTTTCAAAATTTATTAAAGAATAAAAGATTTTTTGATTAAATAATCAGTTAATGTAAAACTAGTGTTTGAGAAACTATATAATAGCTTTGGCCTTTAGAAAGGTTTCAAGGCAAAAGCAATTTGAATTGATTTAAGAAATTTTCATATAGAGAATTCAAATGCCCCATACTCTTGGATTAAAAATTGCCTATGTTTGAAAAGTAAACTATGGCATTCGAATGCCAATTTGAGACATTCAAATGTCATAATAGGAAGCAACGCATACTAATGCCAAACTACTAGCATTTGAATGACAAATCTTAAAATGCATACTAAGTGAAAATAACAGAGCGACATAGAAATGCCCTAGTTTGCACATCTAAATATCTTAATAAAAATTTGAACAGATTGTTCATAAATGGTTATTTTCATTTCAAACTTAAATTTAAGCAATCTTTCACTACTAAAAGGTTGGCAATGAAGCCTGTTAAGTTTCAAAATGCTGAAACTTAATGAAAAGATGAATTAGTAGAATTAATCAACACAATTGAAGAGTTAGAACTCTTGGTTAGTTCTCCATAAATACAAATGTCAGATTTAATCTAAAGCATTAAGAAGAAAACATGTTTGATCCATTCTTTCTCCCTCTCATTTTCAAATTGAAGCAATTGTCTTAGACTTTGTTAGCAACGGAAAACATAGAATAAAAAAGATATTTTTACCGCTCATCAAAGGTGTTTAGTAGTTTGATTTCATTAATATAAAATGATTTGAAATGTAATCTTCATTAAATTCTAAAACTATTTAAATCACCCTATTACATACTATAATTGATGGAGCAAAATAAATCTAAAATAAACACATCTTGAAGCCGTTTTCTTTGCAATTGTTTCTTTTATTTTATACCCCCTAGATTTTTATTTTGAGTAGCAATTTATTTGGTGATTAGTTAAGCGGCTCTGTTGGCAGAATCAAAGATGTAGCATCTAGAAAATTCAATTTGGAAATGCTTCAAGGACATTTTATTTTGCCTCTTCGGCACTCGATATACCTTGTGTTGTGATAATTTATTCACAAGAAGTATAAAGTCTCCTAGAAAGAAAGAATTGGAAAAATAAGAAACCAAAAACAAAAAACGAAATTACATTTATGCTTCAACGACTTGTTTGCTTCTATGCATTATTGATGCATAATTTACCATTAACCCCTGTGATTAAGGATCTTGGAGATGTCAAATCATCATCCGAAATCGACTTCAAGATGTTCAATCGGATGCTACTTTTGATTGGCGTGCTCAAATAAGTCTGACTTACTTGCCAATTACTGCCATCTGCTTGCATTTGGCTTGGCATATATCCCTCAATCGAACCATCTATCAAATACGCATTTTGTTGAAATGATCTCACCATGATTTGTTGATGATTGGAGTACTGATCTACCATATGATCACCTGTATAAGTATTTGAAGTAAAACGTTAGTAAAAGGCGAGGAAAAAAAGCACAACTTTAATGTTATGAAAGTAGCTAGAAGAGGAGTTACCTTGAGAAAGCAAGCCAGTCCCATTGGGAACTCCTTCTATCTCTTCCAAAGAAGCCCAATTTGCATATGCTTGTCTCACCAAATTTTTAAGATATGCCTGCAATTGCAAATGCCATGTACAACATTAGATGAATATTGGAGCACTTAGACACCTAGGACCAATAATAAATTAAGTAGAGAAGGAAACTACACATACGGTTTTAATATCACTAAGGTTGTGAGTAGGATAGATAGTCCCACTAATCTCTGCCTTCAGGAGTTGGCAAATGGGATTTAAGAATAACGCGTAATTGGAGCCTCGAAATACGTAATGTTTGTTGCCCAAAACACAAGTTTTGGCGTGCTTTATTGTGGCATCCCACACTTTGTCAGACATTCCAGGGCCTAAAATCTGTTCCAAACATCATAGAAAAGGAGTTATATATATATATATATATATATCTGTTTATTTGAGAAAAGAAAACACTCAGCTAAACTGATAGCAAATTCTAACCTTTCTAAGCTTGGGTGGATCAACAACCCACATTTTCAACAAGTCTTGCACTGAGTTAACGCTCTGAGAGGTTAGCTTTTTATGAAATGCTCCATCCTTTCCAATCTTTTCTAGACGCCACACTTCATCACCCAACATTGGCGGATAATGTTTCTTGTACACTTCCATGGGAAATAATAAAGACACAAAAATTGTCATCAAAGAATTCGTATTAGATTTTTCAAAGTGGTTTGGTCAACACAGGCTTTGACTCAGCCTAGATTTTCAAGCTATGGGGTTGCTGTATTATATAACGTCACCAACAAATTGATGATACTAATATACATCTTAAAATCAGCCAGGGTCAGATCAGATGCAAACTACAAGAGGTAGTAATTAAGGAGGGGAATATATGCAATCATTTTTTTTTGTTTTATAGAAAATTATTAGCTTATTATTTCAATATTCTTTGTGATGATAAAAAAAATAATTAAAATAGATTCTAAATTCAACTTCAAGATCTTAAAGCCACTTAATATCTTGACTTAAAAAATCCCATTTGCGGATATCTGTTTTTCTTAATTAACATATAAAATAGTAGTAAATTTTTAGGTTAACGATATATGAGTAATTAATAAAAGAATAGAAATTAGACTTACATTCACCACGATGGTCTTTGACAACAAAAGCTTGAGTCATGGCTTCTCGAATGCGAACACCGTGGAAACTCCCTTGTGCAACTTTTGCACCAATTCTGAACTTTCGGCTTCGAATCCAGCTTGAATTATCTGTAAATGCAATCTCTCCTATCGAAGCAACTCCATTCCTCAGCGTGACCGCTAACTCTCCGCAGAGCAAGGGCCGTCTCCCTGTTCTTTCCCTCACGATGTTTCTATCAAACTCTTCTCTAGTCCAATTGTTACCGTCGCCCGATAGAAAGTCGCCGTCGAGAACTACAATATCTACTTTTATTTGGTTGGGGAGTATCACCGGAATCATTTGGTCTCCTTTTGTATCAACCAAACGGACTTGAAGTTGGTTGCTTTCTTCATCCATGATCTTGCTTCCAGTAAAGATCGGTAAGGAAAGGCTTTTAGATAAAATTAGCTCTAGGGTTGATGGTTCCGGTGCTTGTATTCGAAGAGATGGAGACCTGCTGAACGAACGGACTCGTTTTAGAAGACTACGCTCCACTTCTTCATTCACCTGAAAACGTCTCAATGAAGGAACTTCTATCAGAAACTACTTATCTGAAAGTAATGAAACAAAATGCTAAATTTTTATGCATATATATATATATATATATCACGTTAAAAGTGTAGCTGTTTATAATAACCAATCATTCAAAAATCTTGAAATTCATAAATGATGAATAGTAATAAAGATTAATGTTAATAGTGTAACCATTTTCAACCTTTTTGAAAAGACTTTTAAGCAATGAAAAATATTATGGAAGTTTTAACATACAACTCTTCTAAGGACTGGTTCCAAGGCTGTACGCAAGCAATTCGCCATGACAGCTTCCATAATCACGCTGTTAAATTAATAAACAGAGAAAATTAGCTTCGGATAAGACGTTTTATATATTAAAGAAAAAGAAGAGGCATAAGGTAAAATTGCACCATATGGAAACAAACAATAAATAGTGATGAGAAAAAGGTTAAATATAATCAAGCGGAAACGAAACGGCAATGGGTTTGAGCAAAGAAATCAAGAAGAAAAAAGTAACATAAAAACAAATCAATCATTTTTTGCACAAAATTCTAAAACATACGAAGCAAAAGAAGGTGTAGGTCTCATCCGTTTCTCCTTTCGCTCATCTGGGTCGGAATTTGATTCACTTAGAAGCCTTTTAGCTGACATTTTTCAGCTGAAAATATATTATATCTCAAGAGAAAAAAAAAAGGATAACTGAAGAAACAGATAGAGATACAGAGCAAATGAGTTAGGGTTTGGGAGATATGTCATGGACTGGTCTTAAAACGATGTTCCAAAGGGATTTTAAATAGATGGAAAGATTTTCAAAAAATAATAATAAAAAGAAGCTTCTTGGAATGTTGGAGGAAACAGGAGGGTAACAGCCATGCCGTGACCTAAGGTATTTTGTCTGATGTAATGACTTTTTGACTTCAACTCTGCTTTGATTCAACTATTGCACTTAATTATTTCATTCAGAAAAAAAAAAAAAAAAAAAAGGTAAAATGGAATATGTCCAAACATATATATGCCCTTAGATGTTGATTCAACGGTTGATACAATTAAACCTTGAATTATCTTGTTATTTGGGGGGAAAAAAAAGTCTACGGTAAAACAACACACACACACA
>JBBYHM010031835.1:0-11245 GCA_038381775.1 Adansonia rubrostipa
ACTGCAAATTTGCCAAAGGATTTGGTGTCTTATTAAATAGAAATCCAAATTTTTTGCTAGTAAAATATATTTTATTTGGCCTACACTAGAAAACTAGATGTAAAAGCAATCATCTAATAAAAACATTTAGAAATCAGACCCCATAAAGTGGTTTTTCTATTGTCTATCTCCATATAAGTTTTATAGATTAAACTTTTCGATTTTGAAATATTTTATAAAAAAAAAAAGATTAACATACGAAAGAAAGTTAAATAACAAAAGGGCACTTCAATACCATATAATAAACCTATGTAAAAGCACAAAGTTTTTCAAAATATTTGTGAGATCTTGGGATCACTTTTTCTTGAACATCACCACTCAATTATTGTAGTTCTGTAGCAACAACTGGTGCATGGTTGACTTCTACTTGTTGCGCATTAAGAAACCATTTAGGTAGTGACAGTCTAAATAGGCAAGTGGGAATGCTTATTTGGATTTATGTCTTTTGCCTTTTTTTAAAAAAAAAAATTGAGATAAATTTAAGTTTAAAACTAGTAAATTTTGTTATCTTATCATAGTTTTTAACAATTTATGGCCTTACCAATTACCCTAATTTGTTAATTTTTTTAAAAAAGAAAAAATTGGGATGGAATTAATTTTAAAAAATTGGGTAGATTTTGTTATTTTTATTACATTTTCTAACAATTTATGGCTTTACCTAGCTGCCCAACGTTTAACTTTTGGATTTATCTCTGTTACTTTTTCTTTTTTTGAAAAAATAGGATGAATTAAATTTTAAAATATTAGATAGATTTTGTTATCTTATCACAAATTCTAACCGTTTATGACCTTACTCAATTACCTCACATCTAACAAATACAATTTAAACTTTGCTTGTTTTTGTTTAGAGATTTTTTTTTTCAATTAAAATATTATTGTATTTTAAATTGATAAGAGTCAAGAGTTATATATGTTTCCATTACTCTTTTACTTGCTTGCTTGCTTGCCAAATAAATAGCTTGTCCGTGTGAGTGCATGTGTCAACAATATTTATACAAGTAGCATATATATTTTATACATATATGATACACCATTATTTAACCTTCCTGCTTATCCATAAAAGGTTCAAAATGATTTAATCTTGTACTTCACTTAAACTCGAAATTTTGAAACAGGTTAATGGCTTTACAAGGCATAGAAGGATGAGCGAGGACCAAAAGAGCAACATCCCTTAATTGCTTACACACATTATTTTATAAAACATATCTTACACTTTATAAAAGGAGTTTTTAGAACAAAAATAAAAATAAGGTATTTGATTCTTAACCTTAAATAATTTGGTAAGTTACATTATTTGAAGTTTTTTTATTTTGATCATCTAACTATTAGGATGATCAAATTTAGCTATTGATGTTAACATTAAAAACTTTGATCGCCAAACTATTTAAGGAATAATGGTGAAAATGATGTGGCTCTTTGTTTTCTCTGGTTGGAATGTCTAACTGGCTTTAATAAACTCTGGTGTTTGATGCTTTTCTGTGTTAGGATTAGAATGGAATATGATTGCTGAAGAAGTAACATTATAACATTTGAGAAAATATTAATTAGAATCCTTAAAAAAAGTTGCATTGACATGCTTAGTTAAGTAAATATTACTATACTAGGAATGGAGCGATAATTTTCGAAATTACCTTTGTCAAATACAATAAAAAATGTATTATTTTTAACATTTTTAATGATATTTAATATTAACAAACATTAATTTAATTTGTTTATTGTTTAAATAATAACATAGTGCATTTATCTCAAGATTAATATATGTTTAAAGTAAGAATAAATTTTAAATATTTAATAAGTAACTGAGCTAGAATATAATTTAAGTAAAATTAATTGAAAGTAATTAAAAAGATTTTAAAATTAATTATTTTTATTATTTTGTTTTAGTAAAATTATTAGGTAGAAAAAATTTAGCTATCATTTTTAAATAAGAAAAAGGTTAATTTCGTCCAAAAGGTTTTTCCCTTTTTTTTTTTTTTTCAAAATTTTCAATTACTTGAGAGTTTTTTTTTTCCCCACCTCTTCTCATGGTAATCACATTCCCATGCCTTTAGGAAAGTAATTTTCAATGAAAAGTTGTATTCCCAATAAAGTAAATACTTTCTATCATGCTAAACACCAACTAAGGTGTTTATGGTTAATAGGATAATCTATTGCTTTTTTAAAAGAAAAAAAAATCATATTTTGAGAAAAGCATTTGGAAAGATTTGAGCACAGTGTTTTCACGTTAAAAAAAAGGATAAATGTTTGAGAAAATTTTAAGGATTTTGAAGGAGGATTAACATTTTCTAATCCTAATTGAGGGAATGTTAATCCTAATTGAGGGCTACAAATTGTTATTTATATTTTGATTTACAAGATTCAGTAGCGATCTAGGATTTTTGTTTAGGGTTTATTGTGAATTAAAGATTTAGTTAAAGTTTAGACAATTATACAAATGATTCTTGTTAGAGTGCACTACAATTCAAGATTCAATTGAGCTTAGGTGGAATTAAACCTATTAGGGATTGCAAATGAATAGATAAAAGCTTTGATGACAGAGAACGTAACCATTAAGTATGATATGCATTAGTAACATATTTTTTTGTATTATTGCAACCTATGTTGTCTTAAGTTACATAGTTGTGCTAGGAATTCAATTTGGCAAGAGTGGTTTGTTGCATGGTTGAGAAAAAAAATCAGAAAATCAAAAACTAATTCAAACCACATTGTTTGGTTCTATTTTTATTGAATTTGGTAAGATAATAATTACATTTTATAGTCATTATTGCCTCCTAGGGTCAACATATACATCTACGTCAGATATCATTGTCAGTAAATCATTATTTCAAGTTTCTTATTAGAACTACAGTAAAATTAGGGAGAGAACATTTTTCACCCAACCGAGGAGAAGTACTAGTTTACTAATAGAGCTCCGATATCCGATAGTGATGAATCAAGCAAGGAAGATGACAAAAAACTAGATCCAAGTTTTGACATGTGCAACGTTTGAAAAAAAAACAAATCAAACGGTGATACAGGAGAGAGAAGAGGACTGACAAAGATCTAAAGCAAAAGATGTAGGCATTTTGGGAATTAAGTACAAACTTTGTGAACAACTTGCTTCGAAAGAAAATAACAGGACACAACAATCTACAACTAAAGATAAACGTGTCAGGAAAATCCTTCTTGAGTTTTTCGGTGTTTTTGTTTTTAATGAAAGGCATACACTTAAGAATCATGATATTCTTATGTTAAAAATTTTAACTAGAATTAAAATAGAATAATCGTATCCTAGTTGATATATTGTCAAAATGAGACATTGACAATGTGTATAAACTAGTATATGCTAAACCGTCTTGTTTATGAGAGCATACAATCAGTTCTCGTATAGTTTTAAGTATTAGGATACTTGTGGATAGATATAGGTGCTTGTCAAAGAAAATGTTCATTAAACTTGGTCCGTTGTGAGAATTAAATTTGGTCTTGACACTCAAGTTTCTATGGAAATATTATCACACGCTAGACGTGAAACTAATACTCAAACTTATAATACCAAGTCATTTTGTATGTGAATTGTCATAGTTTGATTTCATCACGAATGGGTCCCAAGAAGGGATGCCAAAGGAAGGGTAATTTTTGGTAGAGCATGAAACATAAAAAGGTGAATGAGTGATTCAAAATGGGTTTAATACTTCAAGTAACATTAAAGACATATCTTATTTGATTTTGGCTTCGGTTAATATGATGAAGTCTCTAACTAAAGCAAGATGAACATAGGAGGTATCATTTTTCTAAATTCATAAAGTTAATTTAGAGCTGCAAGAACTAATATTGATTATTAGCATGAGTAGAAAAATTGCACCATGCTTATGCTCAGCTTGTGGTGAAAGGACTAAATTAAATAAAAGATTTTGAGCAAGTCACCTTGACACTACAATGTCTGGGTGGTTAGCATAAGTTGCTAAATTGCACTCTATTGTATATAAATTATAAACTATGTAGGATGAATTCAATTATAATTTATACTTATTGCCATTATATTGAAAACTTAATGGGTCCAATGTGGAATTCAATTAAGGTGGACTTTATTGAATAAAAGATTAAATGTGGAGTACCTAATTGAATAAGTTCAATTAAGATATAAAATGGATTTATGAAATGTAGATTAAGATGTCTTAATATTACAATGTAGATATATAAGCTTATCTTAGCAAGATAATGTTTAAAGTAGCTATATTTTAAAATAAGTTGTCTGGATCGAAAAACCTTCAAAAAATCTAAAAAAGAAAAAATTTATCATTCGCAAGTAATTAAATTGCGAATCAAATTTTGACTTCATAAATCTCATTAAACGAAGCATAGCCTTCATCATGTCCAAGTCTGAACTTGACACTATGAGTTGGTGTTTGTGGATAGTTGCTTCATTTTCTCAATAAACAAAGTAATAATAAACACTTCAATTTAAATCATTATCTTTCTAATTAAGTTAGAGCTCTTAAATGACAAAAAAAAAAACAAAAAAGTTAGAATTCAATCTTATTGTTTCAGGCAAAGAATGAAAAAATCAGATTAAAAATAAAATCGGTTAAATTTTTTATTTTTGATTCAATCAGTTAAATTTCTGAGTGGTTGTCATCAATTCAACTATAACAGAAAAATGGCTTTCCATAGAACAAGGCAAACCTTTGATCGATATTAATATGCGAGTGATGGCGTAATTGATTTTTGCATTCTTAGCAAGCAATTCTAGTTCATAAACTCAAACTACTGTTGTCATATCTCATGTTACTGCCTCCCAGGGTCAATATATACATCTATGTCAGATATCAATGTCAGTAACTCAGTATTACAAGTTTCTTATTAGAACTACCGGTAAAATTAGGGAGAGAACATTTTTCACCCGACCTTAGAGAAGTACTAGTTTACTAATAGAGGAAGATGACTAAAAACTAGATCCAAGTTTAGACATGTGCAACGTTTGAAAATAAAAACAAATCAAACAGTGATACAGGAGAGAGAAGAGGACTGAAAAAGATCTAAAGCAAAAGACACCGAATCCAATTGAATATATATATATATATATATATATATATGAAAGTTTCATAGTTTAGACCTTCCGATGCTCTAATAATATCATCGGGCTCAAAAAATGAGTTAAGAAAAAACCCTGAATCAGTCTTACATAATCTTGAAATGTTTGGGTTATAAAAACCCAAAACAATAAAAATTATTATATAAGATTTTATTGGGTTTTTGTCGATTTTTTTGGTTTTCTATTTTCGGTTTTTTATTAGTTCTTTCCATGTAAGCAATTTTATGACTTTATGTAAGTGTTGAACTGTTGGTTCTAGTTGAATCGGTCAATTCAATCCTTTTTTTATCATTGGTTTTAAGGACATCTATGGTTGTAAAGGAGCACGAGAAGGAGGCAGAGGTAGAAATAATTTTTAATTCATAGAAAAGAAACTTTCATGATTTAGATTGGATTAAATTTAATTTAATTATAAATAATTTTTTATTAAAAATCGAGTTCATCATATTAGAAAAGTTCAATTTACCATAAAAAATTATTAAAAATATTTTTTATTAATATTTATATATTTTAAAGTTAATTTTAAATGACAAAAATTTTTTAATAATTAAATTTAATTCAAACGATTCTCAAAAGTCATGTATTACGCTCGCTCTGTAAATATATCCACTTCATAATAATATGTGATATTTTATAATTTAATTATTAAAATTGTTTTCCATTTTACAAAATCGTCCCCCCACCCCCCCCTCAAAAAAAGAAATCTACACCTTCCTTCGTCCCTCCCTCTGCTTAGAAAATGAAGATTGCCGATCGCTTACTTTGACCTGTCCTTCGCTTTTGGGACATTAATGTATTCTCCAAATTTGTCGAGATGTAGTTGTGAAAGTCAAATAACATCTATTTTCTCACTGCTATACATTTAGGCTGCAAGTTTTTCCATCTCTAAAACAATTCCTTAATTTAATTTTCATTGAGTAGTTTTCCAGCCTGACAACTCATTATATACATATATATATATATATATATGTATTCCATGTCCTCCCAAGGGACGATGAGGAGAAAATTTTACCTTTCTAACAACCTCTTCGCTGCTTATATTGATGTTTATTAGTAATAGTGAACAGACACCTTTTACATTTTCTTTTAATAATTCCACGTTTGATGTTGATGACACCAATATATGTGCATTTTTTTTAATCGAATTCATATGTAATTAGTTCAAAATCTACACAAGTATTTTCCACTTTTTTTTTTTTTGGTTCATTTTGAACATCGATTATCTTATTTTTATATTGATTTTAAGTATTGAAAATAGAAAATGTCAATTCTAGGAAAAAATCAATCAAGGGAGATGAAGTGTAAAGGAGGGAAGGGAATGACATTCACATCATTGGTCACAATTAATGAAAGAAAAGCTAAGCACGAAATTACAGGAGACGGATACAACAAAAGAGAGATTATTGGTGGAAGCAAGGATTTTTAGATACAACTCGATATAAAGGGAGTTAGGAAAATTAATTGGGGGAGTTAAGTGAGCGTTGAGTGACGCCAGTCCATTTAATCCTCTCATCTGCCCCTCCGTTTGCCTGTGCTACCGTTGCCTTTAAATCCCCTCCCACAACTCACCTCAGCTGTCAGCACCGCACACAACTGTTTTTTTTTTTTCCCCTCTTCTTAATTTCTCTGTCTCTTTTCTTGTCCTCTGCTCACCAAAAATGCCTCCCATCTTACCGGATTTCTCTAGCTCTGTTAAGCTAAAGTACGTTAAGCTTGGCTACCAATACCTTGTCAATCACTTTCTTACACTTATGTTAATACCTGTTATGGCTGGAATTGTTGTTGAAATTGTTCGTTTAGGCCCCGAAGAGATTGTTAACCTATGGAATTCACTCAATTTTGATCTTGTTCAAATTTTGTGCTCTTCTTTCTTAATCATCTTCGTCGCCAGTGTTTACTTCATGTCCAAGCCAAGGTGCATCTACCTCGTGGATTATGCATGCTACAAGCCCCCAGTCACTTGCCGGGTTCCTTTTGCTACCTTCATGGAGCACTCCAGGCTGATTTTGAGCAACAAACCTAAGAGTGTCGAGTTTCAGATGAGGATTCTTGAAAGGTCTGGTCTCGGTGAAGAGACTTGTTTGCCTCCTGCTATTCATTACATCCCTCCAACGCCAACCATGGAGGCTGCGAGAGGCGAGGCGGAGATTGTTATTTTCTCAGCTATGGATTCTTTGTTCAAAAAAACGGGGCTTAAACCTAAAGACATAGATATTCTTATTGTCAATTGCAGTCTCTTTTCTCCAACGCCATCTTTGTCTGCTATGGTGATCAACAAATACAAGCTGAGGAGTAACATAAAGAGCTTTAATCTTTCAGGAATGGGGTGTAGTGCAGGGCTTATCTCCATTGATTTAGCCCGTGATCTTCTCCAAGTACACCCAAACTCTAATGCTGTTGTTGTCAGCACCGAGATCATCACCCCAAACTACTATCAAGGAAATGAAAGAGCCATGCTCCTTCCCAACTGTCTCTTCCGCATGGGTGGCGCTGCAATCCTCTTGTCGAACCGCCGCTCTGAGAGGTGGCGTGCCAAGTACCGCCTTGTACACGTTGTTCGAACCCACAAAGGCGCTGATGACAAGGCCTACCGATGCGTGTTCGAAGAAGAGGACAAAGAGGGCAAAGTTGGGATATCCTTATCTAAAGATCTCATGGCTATTGCTGGAGAAGCCTTAAAATCTAACATTACCACAATTGGGCCTTTGGTTCTTCCAGGATCAGAGCAACTCCTATTCCTTCTCACTCTCATTGGCCGTAAAATCTTCAATCCCAAGTGGAAGCCTTACATTCCAGACTTCAAGCTGGCGTTTGAGCACTTCTGCATCCATGCTGGTGGGCGAGCAGTCATAGATGAATTGCAAAAGAACCTGCAGCTTTCTGCAGAACACGTTGAGGCATCCAGGATGACATTGCATAGATTCGGAAACACCTCCTCGTCATCGTTGTGGTACGAGATGAACTACATTGAGGCAAAGGGGAGGATGAAAAGGGGAGACAGGATTTGGCAAATAGCTTTTGGCAGTGGATTCAAGTGCAACAGTGCAGTATGGAAGTGCAACAGAACCATCAAAACACCAACAGACGGGCCTTGGGCGGATTGCATTGATAGGTACCCCGTTCATATCCCTGAAGTTGTCAAGCTCTAGAGACATCAAAACACCAACAACTTGGGTTGATCGATGGGCTTGTTTCTTTGTTTCAGTGATTTGCTATAATCATTAAGTTCTGATCCTAGTGGATCTATGCGTCTGTGTTCTCCTTCGTAATTTTCACAGCATCTACTCATCTTTATCCATTTTCTTTTCTTCTCTTTTCAAATCATGAATTTGCATGTAGATACCCAATGTGATGCTTTTTTATGTATTAACTAATGCATCCCTTGAAGGGCGAAAAAACAGTTTGGATTAGCTCTTCAAATAGATCCGGAATATTAATAGAAAATGCTATACGGTAGACGGGAACCGGAAATTGATCTAGCTAAATTCGTCAATCATAACTGGAAAATGTCAACAGGTATCACTAAACAGTGTTTAAAGTAATATAAGTGTAACTAATGTATCACTTTTTTAATTTAATAAAAAATAATACATTAAAAAGTAAAAAATAAAAATTCTTAAAATGATAAATAAATAATACAATTTGGTCCGATTTCTTATTGATTCGGTGTTGTCCCTGTGGATCTCTTTATTAATGCCTGTTACTGCCCGTGTAGTTGCGAAACAGTTCATCGACCGGCTCTTGTTTTCCTTGGAATTAATAGGCCTAGAGAATCGAATGTACTCGAGTGGAGAAAGTCCAAATAGTAACAAGTTTGACTCAAATTTTGTAATTTGAAATTCAATTTAGTTACTAAAATTCTTGATTCAAAATAAAGTCAAATTTTTAGAGTTTGTTTAATTAAATTTGTTTATTTAATAAAAAAATTATTTGATTTTTATATTTGATTGTAAATTTAATTATTTATATTAAAACTTTATTTTTAATTGAGATTTTTATTATTAATTAAAAAATAAAAATGTTATTAAATATAAAAATTTAATTAAGTTCACAAGTCATTCAAATTAGAGATTAAAATACTCAAATTTAATTTTCTTTATAATTCAAACTATTTAAATTCTTATTTGACTTAATACTAATTGAATCACATTTAAAATTTTTCTTAAATCAAATCTGAACAATTTACGAATACTTGTATCTCATCGTACCTATTAGAGAGCATCTACTTGTAAGTTATTGATCCCACTGAAATTCCTGAATAGGGAATCATTGGCATAAAGGCCATGAAAGAAAAGAAATGGAAAAAAGAAAAAATCTAATGTCATCATAAAGTAAAGAGAAAAATACTTACGGCAGGCTTCAAACAAAGGGTTTGTAAGAGTTAATGATGATGTCTTCGGTGCTGTTGTAGCACCAACCTTTTTAATCTTTGTGATACAATAACTTATACTCCAAATGTTGGGTAAATATGGCTATTGGATGCACCCTGCTAATTTTGTAGCGTACATTTTGCATGACCTAATGAAGAGGAAAGGATTCAATTTTCAGTCAATTACTGTCTTTGCAGGTAAAATGTCTGACCTGCTACAGTTTTCGGGTAGACATTGCCATTTTTAATTTCACCAGGTAAGAGCGGAAGATGCCAGAATTTTAACTGTTTTACAAAACTTTTTATGCCATTTAATGTTTTGCAAAGTACAAGTTTCATTTTCTCTTCATTTTGCTCTTACCAAACTTTCTTCCCTTCTCATTCTTCTTTTGTACAATTTTCAAATTTTTCGTGTCTCAAGGTTATATTTTCCTTTTTAATACTTACATCTCGTATTTTTTATGTTGTAAAATATATGTTTTTTCATTTTTTTGGCATTAAAAATTATGAAATATCAAATTAATAAAAGAAAATAAAATGTTAATATTTTATGCATCAACGTCAACTTTTTTTGAAAAAAGGAATTCTGTAAAGTTAATGAAAAATTAACAATTTAAAACGGAAGGTGTAATCTTTTTCAATAACATCATTTTGTTTATCGTTGCAAGAAAGCATTTTCTAGACCTTTTCCTTGTTCTTGATAAACCATGTGTCATAACATTTGCTTGATTAATAAATTTTAGTCCTTTTTAGCGAAGAACCATCAAAAACAATCTACTAGAAAATGAAGGGGTTAGGAATTTTATCTCTGGTTATTTGTTAGAATATCTTGGTGAAACTAATACATAACCCCATTAAATTAGATAACCATATGTTTGAACACTTGGACGAGAAAGTCTTGAGAACTACCAAATTCGTAATACAATTTAAAGGATAAGCTCTACAAATTGGAGCAACCGTGGGCGATTATTTAAGGAGAAAATTTCCTACCCACCTCATTAAAGCTAGAAGTGGGCAAATCTCTAAAAATTCATAATGAGATTGATTGTGATGTTAAAGCCAAATAGACCCCCATCTTTCGTAGGATTTTTCTTAAGGAAAAATATTACTCTTACACAAGATTTTATTTTGATCGTCTTTCGAGAAAATTGGACCATTTGTAAGATTCATTTTTTTCATTCGCAATTTTAATTTCTTTTTTATCAAGGATTTTTTTAAAAAACTAGCATGATGCCTGCGTTTCACATCGGGTACATAGATTTTTATACATATATATATATATGTATAAATTATAAAATTAATAATAAATAAATGTATTATATTGCTCCAACACAAAATGCATTCATCGATTGACAAATTCAATTGATCGACGTAAACACACAAAAATGAAAAATATGCTAAAAAATATAACATATTATGAACACTAAGGCAAATTTATTAACTGCATCAAAAGTTTTTTGTGTCTGTGTGTGTTTTTTTTTTCCAGATTTATAAAAGGAGTAGTGATTAAAAAGTGTCCGTGGATACTTGAATAAGACATCATACAATTTATATTAATGAAGAGAAAATTTAATTGGTATATTGCTTTAATTATATTACATCAAAAGTTAAAAAAATTTTATAATCAATGATAATATCCATTTCACTTCAAAGATCTATCATAAATATTGAAAAAGAACAAAATTGATTAAGAACAACACCACAAAAGTGCTTCAAAGTAAAGATGTCTAAAGGTACAAAAATAGAAAAGAAGGAAAACTTATAAA
>JBBYHM010031835.1:11345-23681 GCA_038381775.1 Adansonia rubrostipa
AAGAACAACACCACAAAAGTGCTTCAAAGTAAAGATGTCTAAAGGTACAAAAATAGAAAAGAAGGAAAACTTATAAATATTTTGATATCTACACACACACACAAATGTTTATTACCTATATTTCTTGTCTTCAAGAAACATAGGTAGATAAAAACGTATAACGGTTGGGAAGATAGTCTGTCTAAAAATAACAAACTACAAAATCATAAACTTGTTAAGCGATGCTATTTTGAATTAAAATAATTACAAATGAAATTCCACAAAGTTGTAATTGACCGAAACAAAAAAAAATTCCAAGAATGAAATCTAACCGAATCAGGGTTTGTAACTTGTGACCTTAAGACATTTATTATTGCCTAAATATGCTCGACTAATTCTGTAATATGACTCTCAGGCATCCTCGATCTCATTATCGATTGATAACACTTTCAAACAATAACACAGTGAACCAAAAAAATGATACAATTTTCGCCTTCGAAGAATAGTACACAGAATGGATGAAAGCTAGTGTTTTTCTTTTTTCTTCAATGTTTTCAGCTGCCAAGATTGAAAACAATTTTGTCCTCTTTTATAAAACCAAAATGAAAGTTTAAAGTCATTAAAATGACAGAATCGTTTTTGGATTAAAAAAATAAAGTTGATTTAAAATTAAAACAGTTTAAAAACCAAGAAACATTTCAAAACCAAGAAACGTTTCAAAAAAACTGTTTTAAAAAAATTAAAAAAAAAATAATGACTAAGAAATGGTTCGAGCATAATTAAAACCCAAAACTGTTACAAGAATGTTACCATCAGACAGCGGGTCAATCCAATTTCCCATTCGTTATGAATATCAATTGTATAATGAATTTTACACTATGTATTTATGTACGACAATCTACGTATTGGTAAACATATTTTGTCTTATACATCTTTAATTTTGCATTGATATCCAACAATCCCACTGATTAAAACAACAGACTGACTTGGAATGAGAGAGAATACCTTTGAGGAGTTATTGCATTTGGATAGATGGCTTTTTGCCTTGAACCTTTTATAGTGATAACTATCAAATTCACTTGGCTAACTGATAAACTTGATGCCTTGAACTATTCAGCCTTTCATGTAAACTCAGATAATAGGTGTTACATAATCCTCTTCAACTACCCTTGGTTTTCACAGTTGTGTTCATTTTTGCCCCGAACATGTCCTACTTTTTTAGAGTGCTCTAGAATATTTAGTCTTATTAATTCTCATAGAATTGATCACATTTCACACTCAAATAGGTTATTTCTTATTAAGGGTATGCTGCCATACCCCATTTGATCTTGTCCAGCTATAAGAATCATTGGAAGCATAGCTTAGCTTAACTCTTTTGTAGACAACACTGATTCATCATAGAAATGGGTAAGAGTGTTTAACTTTTCCAGTGATCTTACTAAGTTAGCATAACTTAGTTGTCCTTTGGAACCTATATCTTTGGATCTCCAATCAACTAGGTTAGGTTGCCATTATGTAACTTTTAATTTATAAGCTTAAATCCCATTTCCCTCGATGATTTAAAAACTTGCTCTTTCATTAAGCATTTTGTCAATAGATTTTTGATATAATCCTTTGATTTCACATAATCAATAGAGATAATTCCATTTTAGAGCAATTGCCTTACGGTATTATGTCATTACCAGAAATTGCTTAATCAGTGACAGAAAAAACTGTCACAAAATACTATAAATCAGTTACTATTTTTATTTTGTGACTAGAATGGTAACAGTTTTTATCTATTACTGATACCCTCCTCACTAATAATTTTCATCCCGAATTTGATTGATTACGTCACAAACTTTGCGACGAGAATTCCATCACAAACATTTAAATTGCCGTCACAATTTTTGGCTGACTTGGGCAGCTACCCATCATCGTATTCCGTCACAAAATTGTAATGTCTGTCACTATTTTTGTTACTAAATTTGCTACAAAATTAAATTCTATCACAAACAAACTATCACAGTTTTTTGTCATATAAATTCTGTCACTGTTTTTGTCACAAAATTCTATCACAAATTTATATTTTGTCACAAATAGATTGTCACATATAAATTCTATCACTTTTTCTATTACTAAGTTCTTTCTTAATCTATCAAATGTATAATATTTGTCACTATTTATGTAACAAAATATGTCTCCATATAAATTCTATCACTAATTTTATTACTATTTATTATCTAAATTCATCACAAATTTATGATTCATTGTTAATCTTGTCACAAATTATGACATTTTCTGATAGTTTATAAACTTCTATTAAAATTTCCATCACAGTTCTAATGTTCATCACAAAATCCTATCAAAAGTCATTCCACACAAATAAAATAACTCTAATTAAGTAAATATCAATCACAACTAACAATCCGCAATAAAATTTCATCACAAAAAATCTCTTCATCTTCGTATTAACCAATCAAAGCATAAAGATCATTGGGTTTTAAGAATACTTGATTAACCTAACCAATAAAAGTACTAAAGTACTTCATAAGTTAAACTATCCTAGGATAATAAGTAGTTATAGTCCTAGCATATTAGAAATTATACTTAAACCATAGGTATTAGTTAAGATAAATATTAGAAGTTTAAATATTCATTAAAACATACACTAGATCAAGCCTCATCATTATTGTCATCACGAACATCATAATCGAGCTGTCTATCAGCAGTCGCTGAAACCTCTGATGGTGGATTGGGAACTTGAATTCGCATACCTCTTAAGGCATCCTGGAGGCGAGGAACAAGAATTCCATCTAGTTGTTGCATTACTTGATTTAAAATTTGATCCACATGCTTAGTCAAAATTGAAGGATATCCAGAAGCAGCAATAGATGAAAATGAGCTCGAAGGACAAGTAGTGCCAAGTATATCTTGAGGGTTCTCTCTTCCAAACCCATATAAATGCCCGTGACCTATGCCACCAACTATTTGACGCCATGTATCAGCTTCAAATTGAGGTTGTGGAGAACTATCACCATACTTCTTAGTCATTGTAGTAGCATATCTTTCCAACAACAATATAAATAAAAAAGTTAATGTTTGTTCATATTACCTAAAATTAAATGAGAATAGAGTTCTACTTGTGTAAAGTTTACGTGCACTGATAGATTTGGATTTCTTATCCACAAATTCACTAGTGGATCGCTTATGAGTATGATCAAATACCTCAATTGTCTTGAAATTGAGATGGTGTCCTCTAATAGTATTAATTAATTTTTAATTAATTCTATTACTGTCTTAATTTTAGGTTTTTTTATTATTGTTTAAGGGTTCTTTTAAGAACTAATTCACTAAACAATAAAAAACTTTGCTATTAATGTTTCAAAAAATATGTAGTCCAATCAAAGACTAATCAAAAAGTATGATTAATTACTTAAAAAATCAATACCCATCAACATCATTTTCCTCTTTTCTTGCCTATGCTTTTTTGCCCATGAGAGTTGTTTTTGGTCCACCAACTTAAAATCTAGTTTTTATTTCTCATTTGTGGGATCCACAAAGCTTTAATGTTTGTCTATAGATCCACTATTTTTACCACTTTATAACCATAAAATTTCTACTTTAAACTTGTCCTACCATCTCAAAAAAAAAAAAAGAAAAGAAAAGATAAAGACAGCATTAACTTTTCTTACAATCTCAAAAAGAAAAAAAGATAAACACAGCAGTGAACATTTACCTTTGGAGAAAGAGAGCTGGACGATGGTGGTTGGATAGCACAATGTGGACAACAAAAGCTCTTGCACGACCTCACCCAAACAATAAAATTTTTGTTGTGAAGTGTAGCGACAACAAATTTTGTAGCAAGAAAATGCAGCAGCAAAAGATGAGCTGTAGAAAAAATAATTAGGGTTTTTAATTTTTTTTATTGGGCTTAAAATCTATAGCCCAAATATTTCAAAACCTTAAATTCAGCCCTAAAATATAAAATTTTTGTATTTTGAGTTACATTTATTTTTAGGCTTTATAAATGGATCAAATAATTTAAAATTAATAACAATTAAAAATAAATTTGATAAATAAAATATTTTAAAAATATAAAATATAATTTTATTTATATAAAATATTAACGTATTATATTTTTTAAAATTATTCAATATGATTTTAGTCACGCAACATTATTATAATCAAACCAATAATTCATGCAACTATAAATGTTTAAGTATATTAAAATGAATCCACTGTAAATATAAATATATATTTAGGGTTAAAAAGTGACAAAAACAAGGGTTATTAACTATGTTTTCGATCACATTGTGATGGCATTTTTTTGTCACAGATACGTCATCACTAAATTGGTAATAGTAAATTTGTTACCAAAATTTTCACAATGAAACGTTTTATATAAAAGTTAATTTTTTTAAAAAAATAAGTTAGCTAATTATATTTCTCATAGATCGATCACTGATTTCCATTATTATTTAGAATCTTAAGCCTTGTGACAGAATCTTCCATCACAAATATTTTGTCTCTAATTTAGCAACAGAATTTTTGTTACAAAAATTATCACAATAATTTTTTATTTAAAAAATATTAAATAAATAAATTAATTAATAAAATCTGTCACAAGTTTGTCACAACAAGCTGTCACTATTTATGATTTTAATAATTGTGATGGAAAATTTTTGCCAATATTAGTTGGTGGAAAATTTTGTTAAAACATTGTGACGGATTTTGTGACGGAATATTATTTCTATTACAGTTCCGTTACAAGTCTGTCACAAAAGTTTATCATAGGGTAATATTATCATTTGAAGATCATTTTTGTCATAATTCCGTCACAAATCTATCACTATTAAGCTATATTAGTGAAGCAAAACTGTGACAAAAATTTTTCGTTACAGTTAAGGCATTTTTTGGTAGTGTGTCTTCGACAAACGTGTCAAGACTTATCATTATACAAAGTATTCTGTGCCACACCAATTGCAGATTAGTAATAGCAATGTCTACATATTGTCAGCCCATGTTTGCTCATTCCCTAGCTTTATCTAAAGCTATGAATTCAGATTCCATAGTGGATCTGGCTATAGATATTTGCTTCAAAGATTTACACGATATTGCAACTCTTTCAATAGTAATGACATTTTTGCTAGTTTCGAGTCTTTAGTATCTGATAACCAATTTGCATTGTTATATCTTTCAAGTACAGCTGTATATCTAGTATAGTTTAGTCCGTAATCCGAGGTATATCTTCAATATTTGAGTACTATCATGATAGCCTTTCAATGATCTTGTCCAGGATTATTTGTGTATCTACTTAATTTACTTATTAAGTAGGCTATGTCTAGCCTTGTGCAGCTCATAAGATACATTAGAGCACCAATTATTTGTGAATATTCTACCTAAGATATCACGTCACCAGTATTCTTTATTAGATGTACATCAACATCTATGATTGTTTTAGCCACGTTGGTATCATTCTTATTAAATTTCTTAAAGTTTTTATTTATATAATGATCCTGAGTCAATACCAATCCATTTTGTGATTTAGAAATTTTAATTCTTAAAATCACGTTCGCTAAACCTATATCTTTCATGTCAAATTTATTGGTCAACCATGGTAGCTCTAATTATCTCAACATTACTGCCAATGATTAGCATATAGTCTACATACAAACAAACAATGGCATACCCCTTCATGGGTATTCTTGATGTATACAAATTTATCGTATTCATTAATACGAAACCTGTTTGACAACATCGTATTGTCAAATTTTTGTTACTATTGTTTTGATGCTTATGTTAAAGCATATAATGATTTAACAAGCTTGCACACCTTCCTTTCCTATCCTGGAACCTTAAACTTTTTAGGTTATTCCATGTAGATTTCTTCATCTAAATCTCCCTTCAGAAAAGCAGTTTTAACGTCCATTTGGTGTATCTTGAGGTCGTTAAGAGCTGCTATAGCTATTAATATTCGAATGGATATTATTCTCATAACTGGTGAGTAAGTGTCAAAGTAATCAAGCCCTTCCTTTTGCTTGTATCCCTTTATTACAAGCCAAGCATTATACTTATCTATAGATCCATCTGCCTTTATCTTTTTCTTAAATATCCATTGGGATTCCAAAGGCTTATGCCCCTACAAAAGATCATCTAGTTTCCATGTTTGATTTTACATGATGGATTATATCTCACTATTAATGACCTCTTTTTAGAATGATTCTTCGAAAGATGACATAGCCTTTTTAAAAATCTATAGTTCATTTTATAACAAATAAGTTCGAAAATTCAGATTTTATGTAGTCGATCTTGTAACCCGTTTACTTCTTTGGGTTTCAACTTGTTCCTCATCATCCACTTATGAATTACTACTCAAGTCCTCATGAGCTCTCTTAGTAGTCTTATTTTCTTGTGTTTCTTTATGGAAATACATCATTAAAAAATAAAGCATTTCTTGATTCAATGATCGTATTGACATGAATGTCAAGAATGTCCAACTTATGCATAAGAAAATGATAAGTCATATTATTATTTGTATATCCAATGAATATGAAATTTATAGTCTTAGGTTTGATCTTAACCATTTTAGGGGAGGAACCACTACCCTAGGAAAAGACCCCGACACTTTCATGTAATTATAGGATGGTTTTTTACCCTTCCATAACTTATATGGTGTCTTATCCAATTTTTATAGGGTATTTTACGTAAAATATAATTTTCCATTACAATGGCCTTCCCTTATAAGTTCTAAGATAACCCTAAACTAATCAACAAAGTGATCATATCTTTCAACATACAATTCTTGCATTCTATAATATCATTTTGTTTAGCTAAATAAGAAGTGATGGTTTGATGGGTAATTCCATGTTCTTCATAGAACTAAATGATGCCTCATATTAACCACCTCTATCACTCCTTATTTCCTTAATCTTCTTGCTAAATTGATTTTCAACCTTGATTTTAAAGAGTTTAGAGGTTTCTAAGACCTCATCTTTGCTTTTTATCAAATAAACTAATAATATCTCGTACTATCATTGACAAAAGTAATAAAATACTCTTTACCACCTCTAGTTTGCAGGAACTTTAGATCACAAGTAGAAAAAAGATTTTACAAATTTAGATTTAACACAAGTTTCACATTTGTAATTTTTATCAATCTAAAATTTTGGAAGCAAATCCAAAATACTAATTCTTTGGAAGATCTTATAGTTTACATGACATAATCTACCATGCTGTAGATTAGAAGACTCGTGCAAATACGCAGAAGAAGAATTTGCTTTATCATCATTCTTATTTTTTGGATACAACAGTCATGGTTCTAACTTAAAAATCCCATTGCAAAGATAATCGCACCCTAGAAACATTCTAGATTTGAAAAGTATAAACTTATCAAATCCAAAAACTAACCTAAATCCATTGTTGCTCAACAATGAGTCAGACACTAAGTTCTTATGGATTTTGAGAGCATGAACAACATTGTTCAAAGTTAGTTCTTTTTCAGATGTCATCTTTGACACCACCTTCTGATGGCCGAGTACCTTGTAGACTAAAAAGTTTCCCATAAATAATTGCTGATTCTGAGTAGCTTCTTTCTACTTGATGAAACTCTTTCTATCATAATATACATAGCATGTGACACGGGTGTTAACCAACCCAGTCTTCGATTTTTTACTAAGTTTACTTCAGACACCCTGGCAATAAACTCAATCTTATTAACTAAGTTGGCTTGAGCTTTCTTGTTCTTATTTTGATTCTAATGGGAATCTTAGCATGGTGTTCAGGCTTGTCACAAACAAAGTAAGTTCCATGAATTTCTCGACAGTCATACCTTTATTCCTATGGGAAGAACTCGAGCCAACGCGTTTCCTTTTGTTGGACTTTTTCACAATGATATTGGCTTTGCCTTCCATATTTTGAGCCCTAACCCTATTTTTAAAATCCTGATTAT
Source organism: Adansonia rubrostipa (assembly GCA_038381775.1). Classification (NCBI taxonomy): domain Eukaryota; kingdom Viridiplantae; phylum Streptophyta; class Magnoliopsida; order Malvales; family Malvaceae; genus Adansonia; species Adansonia rubrostipa. Next base: position 19,255 of record JBBYHM010031835.1, read on the forward strand.
TCATATTTAAATGGCTGCAAGCTCATATGACAAAAAAATTATATTTTGATCTCTAATTTTAGATATATTAGACAAATATTTAAGGAAAAATTATTTTTAATATTTTTTTGTCAAAATTTTGAAAATATATTTCTGCGGATGATATCAAGGTCAAATTTTTTAATTTTACGAATTTTTTAAGATCTTTAGTAAAATTTAGGAAATTGACTATCGTACATTTTTATCGATACCTATGTGATATTTGTGTCACTACGCACTCCAACAAATCAGAAATATTCAAGGAAAAGTTCATATTAGCATTTTACAAGACAAGGTGTCAAGTTTCCTAATTTAGTAATTAATTTGGGTTTTTCACTACTCGGCGAATATTATATTTGTGAAATTTTTCTTGCTAAAATTATTTAGAATTTCAAATTTCCACCTTTACCATTTTTTAAATTAATATTTTGAATAAAATATTTTACTTAATTCATTTTATATAAGTTTCAATATATTTTTTAAAAATTTTCATGGTTTAGGAATAAGAACTTTCCTTTATCTGTAAAATTTTTGGTAGAATTTTCTTGATTTTGAATTTTAAAATTCTTTAAATATTCACATTTAACCACCATTAAATTAGTTTTTAAAATTTCATTTATTTGTTATAAATTTTAGGATTTTTCCCATTTTCTAAATATAGATTTTTCTACTCTGTAAATTTCTTTGGGAGATTTTTCAAAATCTATAATTTCTAAAATTCTTAAAATATTATTATTTAATTCATAGTAAATCAGTTTTTCAAAATTTAATTTATTTTGTGAGTTTTTTTTAAGAATTTTCTTATTTTCAAGATACAGAGTTTCATACTTCATAAATTTTTTTGAGATTTTTTCATGTTTATAATTTTTAAAATTCAATAAATATTCTCATTAAATTCATATTAGACCAGTTTTTCAAAATTCAATTTATTTGATAGGTTTTGCATTTTCTAAATTTTTTTCTATTTCCAAAATACGAAGTTTTTACTTTGTAAATTTTTTCGATAAGATTTTTTCAACTTTATAATTTTCAAAATTCTTTAAGTATGATTATTTAAATCATATTAAATTAGTTTTAAAAATTTTAATTTATTTTATGAGTTTTTCATTTTTTTTACATATAATAATTTTTTTCGGTAAGGGTTTTTCTCGTAAAATTTTATGATTTTGCTATTTTTAATGTTTTTTTATGTAATTGTGTTTATTATTAGACTAAATTAAATTGATCACTTAGAATTTTGTTTTAAATACATATTTTTTAATTTTTATAATTCAGTCCTTGTAATTATTTTTTTGTGGTATAGTTTACATATAAATACAATTATCATATGAAATGCTCTAGAAATCAATGATATCATACATGACATCACTCATAATAAGACAAAAATAATAAATTCAAACTAAATCATGTTTAATTTAAATCAAATCAAAAATTAATAATTATAAAATAAAATAAAATATTAAAATATTTTTAAAATTGGCGAAACTTTTCCCTATAAATAGGTGAAGCTTGTTTCGTTAATGAGGTTTTGGGAGAAAAAAAGGAAAAAACAATAAAAAAAAACATACTTCTATTTAGTTTTTAAGTTTTTTTCTGAAGGTATAAATGCATGTTTTCATTTCATTTCTTTTCTTCCTTTTGATTGATTTTCATCTTTATTCATAAGTCAAAATCATGTTAAAGCTCATGGATTCTCATCCTTGTTGAAAAGTTTTGTATTTATTGTTATTTTCATTTTTTTAGTTAAATCATATATATTTATAACTATTATTCTTATGGTTATGATTTTGATTTTGCTGTATTTTTGTTGATGTTTCCTTCATGTTGTTTTGATGTTGATATGTTGATTAGGATATTATTTTATTTAGTTTATGATTTTACTTTGATTTAAGTTTGATAATAATTATTTACGCTTATTTACATGATTTTTTATATCAAAGCTTGTATATATTTCATGTTTTCCACCTTGACCGAATCTGATTGGAATTATTCATTATAATTTTTTGCTTATTTTTGTCCTGATTTCATGGTTTTTATGTTATTTTGTGGTGTTAATAAACACAAGGACTAAATTAAAAAATATGTAAAAGTTTTGTTATGACATTTTTGGCTTGGCTGTGAGCTTTGTGAGCCATGAAATCTCTGATTTATTTGTCTATAAACGTGTTTTAAGTGTTTCTAACACTTTAGGGGTCATTTTGTAATTTTACAAAGTTTAAGGGCTAAACTATGAAATATGGAAAAATCTTGTTTTATGGCCAAAAGTGCTTGGCAGAACCTTCATGTATTTTTTGCCATGATTTTTGTGTTGATTCTTTGCTGGTTTGATGATTTTTTGTGATATTTAGTGACGCTTTTTCATGTAAGGGTCAAAATGCAAATTTAGAAAGTTTACATATTAGTTTGCACAAAGTTGAAAATTTTTGTTTCAAGGCCAAGATGTTTGGCCGAGTCATCATGAACATATTTGCTGTGTTTTCATGTTTATTTTTATGAGTTTGATATTTTTTATGGCATTTTTTCCATGTAGAGACTGAAATAAAAATAAAAAAGTTTAAGGACTAAATAACAAATTTTAGTATTTAGGGGTAAATTGGTCATTTTAGTAGTATTAATTCCTATGGTCTTCCATGGGGGTATAGAAATTTTTAAAACTTTCTGTATTCTCTCAGTTTTTTATAGGGAACGAAATAAAATTTTTAAAAGTTTAAGGGCTTAATTGTAATTTTTACATTTTCAGCCAATTCTAGAACTTTAATTTCCATCATTTTATGATTATTTTAGTGTCCATTAAGGTGTCAGGATACTTTCACATTTAATTTATACCCTAATGGTATTTTGGTAATTTTACCTAAAACTAAGTCTTAGATAGTAACTAGGATGCTTCTATGCCAAAGGTGCATATTTAGGATATGTTTGTCATTCGATCATCATATTAGTGTCTGTTAAGGTACCGAGATACTTTTACGTTAAATGTATACCTTAAGGTATTTTCGTAATTCTTTTCCAGTCGAGTCTTAGGTAAGCACTGAGATGCTTTTAGGCCAAATGTGCATATTTAGGATAGGTTCACGTTCTTATTATCATTTTTGAGTTCTTAGGATAACTAGGATACTTTCATGTTAAAGGTACACCTTAGAGGCATTTTGTAATTTCTTATTAGAACCAAGTCCTATCTGTTTATTGGGAGACTTTCATTTTGAAAGTATACAGTAGGAATAGGTTCACCATATTAGACCATTTTTAGGTTTTAGGGTTAATAATTTTCATAAAATCGGATAAATTTTTTCAAATTAAGGCAATTTCCCTAATTAAATTAATACGTGGAATTCCTACTAGAGTATGTGAGGGGTTCTATAAGTTATTTTAGTAAGAGACATCCTTTTCAAAATGAAAGTCAAAATTTTCAATTTCTATAAAAATAAAACCTTTTGTATTTCACAGGTTCTCCAGTGGGGTGCGAAAAAGCATGATAAAAAGCTTTCGTGTCTTCTTGGTCTTCTTGGAGGGAGCGAATGATATTGTAATTTCCAAAAATGATAAAACCAATTTTTTTGAAATAATAAATATGTTTAATAAAATATTATGGGATTTATAATTAAATATTGAAACAAAATAAAATCGAATTTTAAAATATAATTAATAAGGTACTAATTTTCAGGCATCATGAGAAGGTTGATCCATACTCACGATTTAACTGATTTTTGAACCCTTTCATGTGATCTATGGTATCGTGGACCTTATGTTTCGCTTTTAGAAGTTTTGTAACCTTCAATTTCACCTGATAAATGGATCGGTGATGACTCTAAAATAAATAATTGTTTTGTAATGACTATTTAGAGTTAAGTTGAGTGAGCGATTCATCTCGACAACTCAGTTTTTAGAAATGAAAAATAAAGAATAATAAAATAGAAATAATATGGCCCCTGGAATATAAAATAACAATACATAGATATATACAGGAATAAAAGGTAAATCCACCATTTTAAGTCAGGCTGGTTAGAATTCATATCCGAGCCATGTTGCGATAGCTTAGTGACTCCACTAGGGATAAGTTAGAGAGTCAGGCCTAAAATAATTATGTGTTAAATAAATTTTGATTTATTTGGTTTCAATAAATATTTAATTATGATTCCTGATACTTAAAAAAAAACTTTTTTGTTTTTTGCTTTAATCTATTTTTGTGTTTCCTCTATTTTCTTTGGGATTTAGGATATGGGTTTTTTTTTTCTAATGATATTTTACAAGAAAGGTTTGTTTATCCCTTCATACCTATTGAGCACGAATGCATTAGTTTTTCTTTTGGATCTATGAAAAGGGCATAGGTACCTAATAATTTAGGAAGAGGCAAAGTAGCTCTGCTTTCTGAGGTGTTGGCCTTTGTTTGGGCCTATGAAAAGCTTGCCGAG
>JBBYHM010031835.1:23781-40397 GCA_038381775.1 Adansonia rubrostipa
ATAATTTAGGAAGAGGCAAAGTAGCTCTGCTTTCTGAGGTGTTGGCCTTTGTTTGGGCCTATGAAAAGCTTGCCGAGTGTAAATTCCTATGGATGCCCAAGGTGTTAGCCTCATTATGGGCATGGAAGATACTCTCACTCGCATTGAATCCTTTTCAATATAAACCTGCGATAGGTAAGGATAAGGTACCTCCTTAATCCATTATGGGCTCGAAGAGCAATTTGAGAACCGATTTAAAGGTCTGACCTAAATCTTATAGAATGAATCTTAGTGACCTCCCAGTCAAAACCATGCCCTATTCTAGACATTATCGAAAATTAGGAACACATGAAAGGATAAATATACCTTTTTCTTTTTTTCTTTTACTTGATTATTGTGTTTATTTAGAAAATGTTTTTATTGTATTACCTTTTCATGTTACATTTTATCATTATTTAGATTTATTATTTTTCTTGAATACTAACTTGTTTATTCTTTTCTTTTTTGTGCATTTCTCATTTGTATATACGGATGCTTGCTTTAGATTTGAATTTCAACTTAGTTTAATTTTCATTAAACTTTATGGATGAACGACCATATGCAGTGGTTATTTCCAAGACATTCAGGGAGGTTCATATCGAGTTAAAATCAAATTAGAAGGAATGGAGAGACTGTACACCAAGGGATTTTATGCCAAAACTATCAAAAATCACACATTGGGATCTCCAACAAAATAATTTGTCAGAGTTGGCTAATATATAGGATAATTGGGGTAATGTGAAGCAGGCTCAATTCATAGAAAAATATGGACATATTGCCCTTTTACTTAGATAACCAATGGACGAACAATTGGTTCATGCTTTAATTAAGTTCTGGGATCTTTCCTATTGGTGCTTCTCATTTAATCAGCATGATATGACTCCGACAATAGAGGAGATTGCATTTTTGCTTAGGTAACTTTTGGAGTCAAGGCATATCTATTGTAAGGAGCATAATCTGGTAAGTCTCCAGAAGAAATTTGGATAGATTCTCGATTTACCACTCTAGTCAACACATCATAGATTCTCGATTTACCAATCTAGTCAGTACATCATATCGAGCATAAAGGCAACACAAGCATTATCTTATGTTAGTTTCCAAAAGAATACATTAGAAAACACTCAGATTAGAAAGAATCCCTTTATGCAATTGTCTTGGCTATACATGGATTAGCATTATTTCCAAGGATACGCGAGCATGTTGAAGTAGTCGTGGTGGATCTTTTTGATCGATTAAAGAGGAACATGCATCCCTTTCCTACCTTTCTAGCAAAAATCATCTGTGCATTTAATTTATTTCAAAAATCAAGATGAGGCAGGTTTTTTAGGAGTGCATTGTTACTTTACATTTGGGCCTGAAGTCGTTTCTTGGGTGAGGATGCTAATAAAGTTAAGCCTTACTTTTTGTATTTCGTTCCTTTCTAACATTTTGTCAAGAAAAATTGGCCTAAGTCGAGAACAAAAAATCAATGGGTGGAAACATTAAAAAATTTGGTCCCTGCAGATATAACATTGCAAGCCTCTTAGTTTGCACAAAAACCTTTTCTGTATCAGTGTGGTCAGTTACTTTTTACGCTTTTGCTAAGTTTGTGGGGCATAATGTGATATGAACCACTTTTGGTTCGTTGACAGTATGGATCTCAACAAGTTATTCCATGATTTTTGAGCTAGCTAGCGTGGATTTAGACTATTATGGAGAAGGCTATAAGAATTTACTTTAGTCAATGGCCTTACAGTGGAAAAAAATATACGAGTCAAGGTTACGACCTTACACAGACCAAACTACTCCTGGATATGATACCTGAAGGTGTATTCGAGTATGCAATTTAATCATCTAGGGTACAGATAGAGTTAATCCTTGTGTATCTATACGACCAAAACCTTTATACCTTCTAAAGTAGAATTGATATGAAAAGAAAAAGCAGAAAGAGATAGAAAAAGATTGACCGCTAAAAATCAAGCTCTTCAGAAAAAAGTCATGTATTTAAAAGTGAAAATGGAAGCTAACGAAAAGGATGTCCAAAAAATAGAAGAACAATATAATTTAACGAAGCAGGATTAGGTGGAATAAAACAAAAAGATGAAACTTGCTAGCATATCTGAGAGTTTGAGTAAATCTTCCAGTCGGATGTTTGAAAAAATGCATAAACTTCATGAGGAGCTAGAGGTATGGGAAGCTAAAGCCTTGAAGGGAGAAGCCAAAGCAGCCACCTTTGAATGAGAGCGAAGGGCAATATCGACACTCATATTCAATTAGGAAGATATATAGAGAGGAATGAGTAGCTCAAGGCCACTCTTGGGGAAGAATGAGAAAGCATGTCTAGATTGCTCCAGGAAAGAGAAATTCTTGCCATAACTATTGAAGAGATAAGATAAGTGTTGCTTTAGCAAGAAAATGATATTGATGTTTGGACTCAAGCTTATCAAAAAATGTTTGTGCATTGGGATAATAGGCTATGCTAGGTCCATAATGAATGTGAAAAATGAAAAGTCAATTCTTTAGGTCAGCAGCTTTTTATTGATCACCTCATGAAGTAGATTCACTTGGCAGTCATCCAAGTAAGAACATAGTGGAAAAGATCCATGTGTTAAAGAGTCAAATTAATCCAGTTAGTGAATTTGGTCCTGTTATACTTAAGTTTTTGGAACAAGCACAACAGTAGTATGACTAGATTAGAACTTTCCTTAGTTGTAATCCAAATATGATTCATAATGTGTAAACCTTTATGAAGTTAATGGAAATTCATGAGTTCGAAATTCTCTACTAAAGCAAATGTTCCTACAAGTGCATTTATACATTCACATCATGCATTTATACATACATACATCATACACATATACATGCACTTTCATACATATATTAATAAATTTATAATCTAATAAAATTTGGAATCCTCCTTTTAAGGTTTCAAACATTGCAAATCAAGAGAGATCCACCGAACAGCAATTCACTCACCACTATTACACTAGATTAGAGCAAAAAAATGGCTGAGGATTAGTTAGTGAGACTAGATAGGCCCAAAGAAGTCAACTTCAGTCTTAGAAGACTATAATCAAGAGATGGAGAAAATGTAAGCTTAGATAACCATATTAATGGAGTTAATCATGGCGAAAGAGTTAGTACACCAGCCTGAAGATATCACTACCATTTCTACAATGACATTTGGGGGATAGATCCTAAGACATAACCAGCCAATACTCAAAGAACTCAAACTATGAATGTGCCAAATCTGTAACAAAATATCCCCAAAGCTACAAAGCCTTCATTTAGTATTCTTAACCCTGATACTCTCTTATAAGGAGTAGATACGAGAGCTACCCTAGCACGGAAAGAGTTAACAAATCTTGCTACTGAAAAAGATGAAAAACAAAATAAAAAAGGCAAAATTGAAGTAGAAATCGAGAAAAAAATTAGAGCTTTTGGAAAAAAGACTCAAATCCATATAGTAAAATGAGCTCTATACCAGCATGGATGTTGAGGACCTTAGTTTGGTTTATGATTTGGTCCTGCCACCAAAGTTCAAAATGCTTAAGTTCAAGAAATATAATGGCACTATTTCTCCGTAAGCTCATATCAAGATGTTGATCTGAAAAATGATGGGTTATTATCATGACGATAAGCTTCTCATTGGTTATTTCTAAGAAAGTTTGACTGGCTCAATGTTAAACTGGTATAATGGCTTGACCCAGAGTCAAATCCAATATTTGCTAAATCTAGCTAATGCATTTTTTGCAATAATACAAGTACATGGCCTAATAGGTTCTTGATAGATTAACCCTTCAAAATATGGAGAAGAAGTCCATAGAGTCTTTTAAAGAATATGCCTAAAGGTGGAAAGACATGGCTTTTCAAGTGCAGCCTCCTTTAACTAAGAAAAAAATAACCATGTTGTTTGTAGGCACTTTATGTCCTTCTTACTATGATAAGTTTGCAGGGAATGCAACAAAGAATTTCTTTGATCGTGTCATTTCTGGAGCAATGATTGAAGTTGCCATAGAGGCAGGAAAAATCACGATAGGTGAATCTTCTAGTATTAAAAAGATTAAACCTGTCAAAAAGAAAGAAGAAAATTCATCCACCAACTATGTTAGCCAGCCACTCTACCACAAGGCTCATCTTTTTTATTGAAACCAAGGTCAACAATCGTAGAATAGCCTATCTTTTAATACACCCTGACCTTTTACCTCATCAATGCTATAAACCACCACCTCAAATTGTCTTAAAAAACAAACACAGACCAATCCAAATCAACTAGCCTAAAGAAACAACTAGTCTAAACCTTGTCACGAGCCTTATTCTTACAAAAAAGATATTCAATAAGCTTTTAGAGGCTCGATTAATGGGTCTGCTCTTTACGAAACTGTATGAAGGTAACTTACCTACTTGGTATAACCCGAATGCCTACTGTGAATATCATGTAGTAGCATCTAATTAAAAACTATACTGCTTAAAAACAAGGTCCATAGTCTTTTTAAAAGAGGAGCTTTTAAATTTGATACTGCCCCGGGACCCAATATAGTGGTAAACCCTTTACCTAACTATCTCGAGCTAGGGTTTAAAGCTTGATTATCGAAAAAGGGCATTAGGTAAAAAAGGATGTTTGGAAGGTTAAAACCCCAACAAAAAAAGTTTGGGCTATTTGACTGAAGGTAGAATCTTTAGTCAGAATCATGAATATATAAATTACCTATCAAAACCTAGCCTAAACTTTTGCAAATTTCATGTTGTTCAGGGGCATAGTTTACAGAACTCATCATATTTTTTGGCTCTAATTCAAAAAATGATGGATAATGGTGAAGTTGAATTTTATGTAAAAATTGCTAAACAGGAAAAAAGTTAGTTAATATGGTTGATGAAGGGTTGTCAAACCTCCTTATAGGTTTGGTCATCCATTGGTCATTTATAGTAATCAACCAAAGCCTACACCTCCCAAAAGTGAAACTGTTCCAAGGCTTATTATTCAGACTCTTAGACCTTTTTCATATAAGGACAACAAACAAGTGCCCTGAAGATATGATGTTGGAGTAGCAACTTTAGAAGCTTTGGCAAGTCAATTAATGACAGTTGATGTTACTGGGGTTAGTCATGTAGCTCGAAATGGATATGTCTATAACCCAAAAACTAGTAAAGCTATTGCTAGGTCAAAAAGAAAAGGATAAACATCTGGAAAGGTAGTAACTACTAAAGATAGTCCTGTGGAAATTTAGGAACCTATTAAAGAAAAAGATGCTACTGAGTTTTTGAAATTCATAAAGCACAATCAATACAACATTATGGATTAGTTCTATGTTGGTATTACTACTTAGTTCTAAAACCCATAGAAATGCTTTGTTAAAAGTGCTTAATTAAGCTTATGTCCCATAAGACATTTCAGTCAACAAGCTTAACTTTTTGGTGAATAATATTATTGTTGATAATTTTATTTGCTTTAGCAATGATGAAATTCTTCCAAGTAAGACTACTTTCGCCAAAGCTCTTTATATAATGACTAATTGCAATAGGACTATACTTTTTAAAGTGCTTATTGACAATGGTTCAGCTTTAAATGTCATGGTTGCAGTCAATTTAAGCACAGTCAAATAGTGGTTAAAGCTTTTGATGGGATAAAGAAAGAAATCAAAGGAATTATTTCAATTCCCCTAATTATTGGCCCTCACCCCTTTAAAATTAAATTTCATGCATTAGATATTGGCTCTGCATATAACTGTCTCTTAGGATGACCCTGAATATACTCTGTCGATGCTGTACCATCTTTTTTTTTCATCCAAATGTCAAGTCTATAGTTGATGATAAGTTGGTTAGCATATCTGAAGAGGAAGACATAGTCATCATGACTTTAATGGATGCTCCCTACATTAAAGTAAATGCTGATGTAGAGGAATGGTCATTTAAGCATTTTAGATTGTCAATACTACTTTCATTGCCGAGGGATCTCCACTTTTAAAGCCTCATCTTTTCAAAAGCACTCTTATAGGTTTGAAGCTCATGGTGGGCAAAGATGCCTGAGCAAGAAAAAGGCTCGGCAAATGCTTATAAGGGATAAGTCAAGGTATCCAAATAGTCATAAAAAAAGTTATGTATGGATCAACCTACAACCTTGAAGGGAACCAAAAAAAAAAGATTAAGAAGATAGCTAAAGAAAAAACCTCAAGTTAGGATTCAGTTTTTTATTCTTTCTTGAAGAAAACCTTTTGCTATAGTAGAATCATTAATCCTGTTGCTCAAGAAAAAAAAAACAAGCAGTGATATAACGGTGATTATTCTAATTTCTAAGAATTTTCAAGTGAATGCAATTATGTCAAATGATGAAAAGCTATAGTTTTCTCACTAACAGTCTAATTTTCCCAAAACATATGAGGATATTTTTGTAAAAGGAATAAAAATGTCATATCATCAATTTTAGAAAAGAAATGCATGAACTTTTTGTATATAGTTAAACTTTTTCACATCTATATTCTTTTTCACTTCCACATACTCATATTTTCACATCTATATTCTTTTTCACTTCCACATACTTATGAATCACCCCATGTTTTCTTGTTTGCCCATTTTTTGTTTACTTTTATAGATCTCTTGATCAAAAAAAAGATGACTTCTTCCAAGATTCAAAAATTAATTTTGAACGATCCGTTTGTTTGAATGAGGATGATCTCGAATAAGATTTCAATGATTGCACTTTATCCTTGATTTATTGAAATTAATTGAGCAAAAGGATAAGTGAATAAAGCCTCATGAAGAGCCCATGGAGGTTATAAACTTAGGGGATGAGATTATAGAAAACAATTTAGAATTAGAACTGTTATCACGTTTGCCACTAACGTGGAATTAATAAATTTGCTTTAGGAGTTCCATGACATTTTTGCATGGTCATATCAAGATATGGCTAGCTTAGACCCAAAACTAATGGTCCATAAGCTATCTTTAAAACAAAGATGCAAGCCGGTGCAACCAAAATTAAGGAGTATAAAGTCAAAAATGCTATTAAAAATTAAAGAAGAGGTGAAGAAACAATTTGATGCCGAGTTTCTTGAAGTGGCAAAGTATCCAGAATAGGTTGCTAACATTGTCCTAGTTTCTAAGAAAGATGGAAAAGTTAGAATGTGCATAGACTATCGAGATTTGAATCAAGCAAGCCCAAAAGATAATTTCTTTCTCCTTCATATTGACATATTGGTTGATAACACTGCAAAAAATTATCTGTTTTCTTTCATGGATAGATTTTTGGGTTATAATCAAAATAAAATGGCACCCAATGACATGGAGAAGATAATTTTGTCGCTGTTTGGGGCATTTTTTTTATAAAGTGATGCTATTTAGACAGAAGAATGCAGAGGCTACTTATTAAAGGGCAATGGTTACTTTATTAAAATTGAAGTATATGTTGATGACATGACTACCAAGTCTCCTTAGGAAAAAAAGGCATGTCACAAATCTGTGGAAATTATTCGAAAGGCACAAAAAATATCAATTAAAGTTAAACCTAAAAAAATGTACTTTCGATGCAAGATTAGAAAAGTTATTAGGTTTTATTGTAAGTAAAAAGGCGATTAAGGTTGATCCTAAAACAATTAGAGCCATTCAAAACCTGCTACCCCTACGCACGTAAAAAGAGAAAAAAATATCCTTTAAAGATTGATTTACATTGCTCGTTTCATTTCTTAACTCATGGACAAATGTGATCCAATCATTCTACTTCTCCAAAAACACAACCTGAGAGAATTGAATAAAGATTACCAAATAGCATTTAAAAATTTGAAACTATATTTGGCAAATCCTTCAATCCTCGTACCATCAGTCTTAGGGTATCCCCTCATACTATACATTTTAATGTTTAAGCGATCAATAGGATGTGTTCTAGGCAACATGACAAAACTAGTAAGAAAGAGGGGTAATTTATTACCTCAGCAAGAAATTTCTAGATTGTGACGTAAATTATTCTTAAATAGAGAAAACATGTTGCGCCCTAGTTTGGATTACAAGAAACCTTAGGCAATATATGCTTTATCATACTACTTGCTTAATCACAAAAATCGATCCGATCAAGTATCTTTTTAAAGCTCCAACATTGTTTGGAAAAATAGCAAGATTACAAGTCTTGTTATCAGAATATGATATAGTTTAGGTGAGCTAAAAAATGGTTAAAGGAAGTGTTATTGTCGAATCCTAGCAAGCTGGCCCTTTAATGATTATCGGCCATTAAATTTTGATTTTTCTGATGAAAATTTAATGAATGTTTCCATTTTTCTAATGGAAAATGTATTTTGAAAGGGACTCAAATGCTCTAGGTCAAAGAATTAGAGCAAATCTTATATCCCCACAAGAAGATTACTATCCTTTTACCGCTAAGTTAGATTTTGATTGCACAAACAATATGGTAGAATATGAAGCGTGTGTCATGGGACTTCATGCACCATTAAGAGAAATGTTCAAGTGTTGAAGGTCTTTGGGGATTCAGCCCTAGTAATTTATTAGTTATGTAGGGAATGGGAAACTCGAGATTTAAGGTTGGCCCAATATAAAAAGTTGACTCTTGAATTGTTATAAGAGTTCAAAAAGGTGGATTTTATTCATTTGCCTTGAGATGAAAATCAAATGTAGATGCTCTTGCCACCCTTGCCTCGATGTTTGAGGTGAATGAGAAAAAAAAAGTAATCTCAATTTAGATGAGCTTGTATGAGTCTCCTGCATATTGTCATAATGTTTGAAGCTAAATCGGATGGTTGTCCATGGTATTATGATATTAAAAGATATGTCCAAAATCGAGAATATCCAAACAATGCCTTTGAAAATAACAAGAAAACCTTAAAAAGGTAGCAATAAGCTTCATTCTAGATGGCGAGATCCTTTACAAGAAACGCTATGATCAGATGTTATTAAAATGCATGGATGCTTATGAAGCATAGAGAATTTTGGAAGCAGAACACGAAAGAGTTTATGGAATTCATGCTAATAGGCATAAAATAACGAGACAAGTTATGAGATTGGGCTATTTTTGGATGACTGTGGAAGGAGATCGTATCAAGTATGCTTGAAAATGTCATAAATGCCAAGTCTATGCAGATAAGATTCATGTGCTACCTTCACCACTACATGTCATAACTACTCCATGGCCCTTTTCTATATGGTGTTTGGATGTTATTAGGACAATCACCCTATAGCTTCAAATCATCATTGTTTTATCTTGGAGGCTATAGACTATTTCACCAAATGGGTTGAAGTTGCTTCTTATTCAAATGTGACAAAGTCGACAGTGATAAAATTTTTAAAGACTAATATCATCTGTTGATTGGAATAGCTGAAAGGATTACAACAGACAATGCCTCTAACTTGAATAATAAATTCATGATGAAGGTGTGTACCCAACTCAAGATCTCTCACCATAATTCAGTAACATACTGTCCAATGATGAATGGAATAGTTAAAGCGACCAATAAAAATATTAAAAAGATTATGGCGAAGATGATGGAGAGTTATAAAGATTAGCATGAAAAACTTTTTTTACACTTTTAGTATATAGAGCTTCAGTGCAGACCTCTACTGGGGCAATGCCTTACTCATTAGTGTATGGCACAGAAGTCGTTCTACCAACTGAGGTTGAAATCTCCTCGCTTTGGGTAGAGACCAAATTGTAGGAAACTGAGTGGGTCCGAGATCGCTATGAATAATTGAACTTTATTGAAGAGAAGATGTTATGAGTAATCTAGCATGGGTGAATATATCAAAAGAGAATGATGAGAGCCCATGATAAAAAACTCTGCCCGAGGCAATTTTATGAAGAGGATTTAGTATTAAAGAAAATCCTTCTTGGCCAAAAGGATCCATGAAGTAAATGGGCTCCAAAATAGGAAAGACCCTATATGGTTCATAAAGCATTTTCCAATAGGGCATTAATTCTGGTAGAAATGGATGGGCACACTTTACCTAATGTAAAGAAGTATTATGCCCAAAAAGTAATTTTCAAAATAATAAAAAAAAAGACAAACTAAAAAAAAAAAGAAAATGAAAGTGTTAAAAAGGGGAGGCCTCGAGTTGAAAACCTGAAAAGAGCAGTTTGGGAAAGAATATGTACAATGAAATTTGTTAAAAGTTCAAGACCAAAAAGGAAGGCATTTTGCAAGTCGAAAACATCTTCAAAGAGATTGATCCACGTAAAAGCAGTGTTCTGTTCAAGAAAGGCTTTTGAAGAATTAAATTAGAGATTCCAACTCTTTGAATAGTACCCTAATTTCGTTCTATACATTGTATATAATTTTATTAAAAACCTAATATTGTATTCCTTCCTTTTATTGGAATATAACTACACATCTTTATTTATAAGTTTGTCACTTTTTTATTCATACTTTCATCATTTTCATTTGTACCGTTGCTATTTTTATATTTGTCATAACTTTATGATATGCATAGATTTCTGATACATGATAATTGACATCTTAGAGATAAATAACAAAAAGATTTATTTGCATACTTTTGATTAAGGTTAAACATTATAGGGACTTTAGTTACTGTTTCAATTCTTCAGACATTCTAGGAAAGGTTAAAAGCAATTGATAACATGGGTGAGTATCATCAAAGGACAAAAAAATGTGGAAGTCACGATTAAAGGACATTTTTTATAAGAGGAAAATAAAATTCTTCACAAGAAACTTCAGATGAAGGCATCATTAGCTTTATTCGCCCTATTCAATCATAAGGAGCTCTAGACCCGAGCATCATTGGCCTGGTTTCCTTTACCCAAAGAAAAGAGATTTTCATAATATTTTCTAAAAATGCCTTCAACCCTGAGTATCGAAGTAGGTTCATTTTGCCCACATCATCTCTTAAAGACACTTTCGAATTAAGGTTCAAGCACTGACTCTTTTGGCCAAAAAGAAAAGCTATTTCACATGAAAATACCTTCAAATTCCAAAATACTGGATCATAAATAAGGAATAATGATAGAATTCATAAGTCGTATAAAGGAATCATGTGAATTTATTATATGCATTTTGCATGCATTTGCGATCAATAATTTGCAGCAAAGTTAGGCATAATGCTGAAGGAGAACAAAAATCATGCTTATTCCTTCAAAATTGAAAGGAAAGTCCCTCATCCTTTCAAATTGACAAAGCCTCAAATGTTATCCCAACCCTTTCATTTATTGACTTGTTGGTTTCATCTTGGTCAACCTTTTTATTTGTTGGCTTGTTAGTTTTATCTCGGTCAACTTATTTTATTTATTGACTTATCGGTTTCATCCTGATGAACCCTTTTTATTTGTTGACTTATCAGTTTTATCCTGGTCAACTTCTTTGTTGACTTGTTTGTTCCATCCCGATCAACCCCTTTTACTTGTTGACCTATCGGTTTCATAGTGGTCAGCCCTTTTTATTTGTTAACTTATCGGTTTCATCCTGGTTAACCTTTTTTATTTGTTGACTTATCGGTTTTATCTTGATCAACCTTTTTATTTGTTGACTTATTGATTTCATCTCAGTCAACCTTTTTATTTGTTGGCTTGTAGGTTTTATCCCCATCAACCTTTTTATTCATTGACTTGTTGATTTTGTCTCGATCAACCCCCCTTATTTATGGAATCTATGGTTATGGTTAACTTTTTTTTCATTGACTAGCATGATTTGTCCTAGTTAACCCGTTTGACTTAGGTTTTACCCTAATTATTGTTTTAATTTAAGGTTTTTGCCTTTGGTTAATTAGTTTTTATGTTCATTAATAGGTTAGATTATTTTTCAAAACTTAACCATCGGAATGAAATTATGTTTATTTGGTCTTTGCCTTGTTCTTAATTTTCAACAACGGTCAAACAGAGGTAGCTCTAGATAATTAATTTCGTTTGGGCCTATTTTCAGATAATCCTCAATATTCAAGATTGAAAACTTAATGGCCACCCTCATTCATAATGAATTTTTTAGATGAACCAAACATTCTCAAAACTTTTTTATTCATATTTGAATGCTCGTAAGTTTACGTGATAGAAAAAAAATCATATTTTGATATTTAATTTTAGACATATAAGACAAATATTTAAGAGAAAAATTATTTTTAATATTTTCTTGTCCAAATTTTGAAAAATTATTTCTGCGGATGATATCATGGTCAAGTTTTCTAATTTTAGGAATTTTTTCATAAAATTTAAGAAATTGACTGTCGCATATTTTTAATAATTATGGTTTTTATGGTTATTTCCATGTTATTTTATGTTGATATAGTTTTGCCATGATTTTTGTGTTGATTCTTAGTTGGTTTGAAGATTTTTTTTTAATGTTTTGTGATGCTTTTTCATATAGGGGTCAAAATGCAAATTTAGAAAGTTTAAGGAGTAGTTTATACAAAGTTGAAAATTTTTGTTTTAAGGCCAAGGTGTTTGGCTGAATCAACATGAATATACTTTATGTGTTTTTCATGTTTATTTTTATGAGTTTGATAATTTTTTGTAGTATTTTTCTATGTTGGGACTAAAATAAAAATTAAAAAAAGTTTAAAGACTAGATAGCAAATTTTAGTACTTAAGGGTAAAACAGTTATTTTAGTCAATTTTAAAGATTTCTATTATTTCTCTAGTTTTTCGTAGGGGTATAGAAAGTTTTAAAACTTTTTGTATTTTCTCAGTTTTCCATAAGGTACTAAATGAAAATTTTCAAAGTTTAGGGGTTTAATTGTAATTTTTGCATTTAAAAAAAATCTAGAACTTTAATTTCCCTATATAGGGTAAATCCATCATTTTATGATTATTTTATTGTCCATTAGGCTGCCAGGATACTTTAAGGTCGAAGGTATATCCTAAGGACATTTCAGCAATTCTACCTAAAATTGAGTCCTAGATAGTATCCAGGATGTTTCTATGCCAAAAGTGCATATTTAGGATAGGTTTGTCATTTCATTATCATATTAGCATCCGTTAGAGTACCGGGATACTTTCACGTCGAAGATATACCCTAAGGGTATTTTGGTAATTTTTCTAGAGCTAAGTCTTAGGTAAGCATCGGGATGCTTTTAGGCCAAAGGTGCATAATTAGGATAGGTTCATATTTTTATTATCATTTTCGAGTCCTTGGGATAACTGAGATACTTTTATGTCAAAGGTACACCCTAAAGGCATTTTTGTAATTTTATATTAGAACCAAGTTCTATGTGTTTACTGGGGATACTATCAAACATACACATTAAGAATAGGTTCATCATATTGGATACTTTTAGGTCTTAAAGTTAATAATATTCATAAAATCGGATAAAATTTTTTCAAATTAAGGCAATGTCTCCTAATTAAATTAATATGTAAAATTCTTACCAGAATATACGAAGGGTTTTATGAATTAATTTTAATAGTGAGACATTCTTTTCAAAATGAAATTTAGGATTTTTCAATTTTTGTAAAAATAAAACCTTTCGTATTTCGCAAGTTCGCCAATAAGGTATGAAAGGGAATGATAAAAAGCTTTCATGCCCTCCAAGTCCTCTAGAAGGGTGCAAATCATATTGTGATTTCCAAAAATAATAAAACCTGACTTTCTTGAAATAATAAATATCTTTAATAAAATATTTTAAGAATTATAATTAAATATAAAATATTGTAACAAAATAAAAATCAAAATTAAAGTTAACATATAATTAATAAGGTACCGATTTTAGGGCATCATGAGAGGGTCGATCTTTACTTGTGATTGTAGCCAACTCTCAGACCCTTTCACGTGATCTCTAGTATCAATATGGACCTCGAGTTTTGTTTTTTGGGGTTTCTTAACCTCAAAACATAAACTTCGATAGGTGGCCGATTTCACCTAATAAATAGATCAGTGGCAACTCTAAAATAAATGGTTGTTTCATAATGACTTTAGAGTTAAATTGAGTGAGCCATTTATCTCGACAACTTAGTCCCCAAATATGAAAAATAAAGAATAATAAAATAGTAATAATATGGCCCCTAAAATATAAAATAACAATATATATAGGAATAAAGGGTATATGCACCATTTTAAGTAGGGCTGCTCAAGATTCGTATCCGAGTTATGTTGCGACAGTGCTTAAGATGATTCTTAAAATCATCCATAAAGCTTATCTTTTTATATTATTTTTTGAACCTCGATTATCTTTTTTTATTCTTAATGTAACAATCAAGTCCTCCAAGCTTGTCTCCTTTTGGTTATGCTTAAGATAATTCTTAAAATCATTGCACAAAGGTAGTAGTTTCTAAATCAAAGCGACCACTTAAATTGACTCGCTTAACACCATTCCTTCAACAGTGATCTCATGGAGGATCAACTGAAATTCTTAGACCTAACTAATCACAGTCTTAGAGTCCTTCATTTTAAAATCCAAAAATTTGTCGACCATATTTTTCTTTTTACCAACATTTTCAATTCAGTATTTTTAATCCAAGGACTCTCACAGCTCTTTCGATATCTTTATTGGACTGTATACATTCCAAACCATTGAGGATGTAGTTTTTGCATAGAAAGTCCGAGTGCTTCCATGGTTTAACTAAGACTACAATTATAACATCCATTTTCGCTTCTTTAAGAAATGAGGCCTTCTAAGTTAAAAACTTGGCCAAATTCAGGGTTGTCAAGTAGAACAGCATCTTTTGTTGCCACCTCTTGAAGTCCACCCCATTGAACTTCTCGAGTTTTTCTCCTTGTACAGAATACAATTGTAGTTTCATAACTGGTGCATTCGCATTGCCAACAAGTTATTCCATCCTAAACATCATAAGTTATTAGGGAATTTGATAATTTGTCTAGAAATAAAATGCTACAAAACCATAAACTTGTTAAACAATATTTTTCTAAATTAAAACAATTACAAATGAAATTACACAAAATTATAATTGATCAAAACAAAAAAAAAATTCAATGGATGAAATCTGACTGAGTCAAAGTTTGCAATCTCTAAACTTAAGATGTTTAATGCTTGCCTAATTGTGCTCAAAAAATTCTGCAATATATCTCCCAAGCCTCCTTGATCTCTTTACCAGTTGATAGCATTTTCAAGTGGTAATACAATGAACCAAAATAATGATACAGTTTTCTCCCTTGAAGAATAGTATATAGAATGGATGAAAGCTAGTGTTTTTGTTTTTTTTTTTTTAAGGTTTTCAGTTGCCCAGATTGAAAACAGTTTCATCCCCTTTTATAAAACCAAAAAGAAATGTTAAAATGACAGTAAAATGACAACCATTTTTGGATTTAAAAAAAAAGTGTTTAAAAATTAAAACAGTTTAAACGTTTATAGAGTGGATGAAAGCTAGTGTTTTTGTTTTTTTTTTTTTTATCAAGGTTTTCAGTTGCCGAGATTGAAAACAGTTTCATCCCCTTTTATAAAACCAAAAAGATATGTTAAAAAGTCATTAAAACGACAACCATTTTTATATTAAAAAATAAAAGTGTTTTCAAATTAAAATAGTTTAAAAACAAAAAAACGTTTCGCAATCAAGAAACGTTTCAAACAAACTGTTGTAAAAATTATTTTAAAAAATAACGACTAAGAAACGGTTTGGATAAAATTAAAACCCAAAACTATTATAGAAATATTTTCATGAAATAATGGGTCAACTCAATTTCTCATTCACCATGAATATTAGTTTTGTAATAAATTTTACACCATGTATTTATGTACGACAAACTACATATTCGTAAATGTATAGATTTTACGAAAGATTTGAGTCATATATAGAAAGGAAAAGTTCATAAATAAAATGGAATATTTAACGTTACCTTCTTAGTTGTTTGCATAACATAATATTTAACTTATAGTATTTTTTAATTTACATTAACATCATTGCAAAAGCAACTTTACTGTCAACTAAGCATTCTAATGGTGTAAATTCACTAGTGTCAAATGTTGTAATATTGCACATTCACTAATATCAACCTCTCCATTTTTTCATATAATAATCATTGAATTTCAATGAACAATTCATTTGGCTATGGATTTTGCTAGCAAACAACCTTATAGGTTTATTATATTCTATAGTATTAAGGGCTTCTAAAGTCACAGTCAGTGTTATAGCCTCATTCACTAACCGCTAGCCCTAGTTTATAAGCATGTCTGTTACTTTTCATTAGAAATGAAAGCATGCAAACTGAAAGGGTTGGTTCTAAATAAATTATCGAATCACATGGATAAATAGAACTAAAAGGAAAGAAGGAAGAAAGATGTTTGATTTTATGTATTATTCTAATCTTGAATACAACCAACCACGTAAAATGAGATTAAATTAAAACAACAAAACAATAATAAAAATATAAGACTGTTGATGTTGAAATTGAAAGTCACGATTTTTATTCATGAGTAAAGAAAAGATACGTATGGATGGGATTAAAACCTGAAGACCCAGATTTCAATAGGCCTAATGCTTAATGGGGAGTCAAAAGTGTTAAAGGGGTGACTAAAATGCATAAACCACTGCACTGCAAAGCACAGAAATGCATAAAATAAATAAATAAATTAGTAGGAAGGAGGTAAGGAGACATTGAAAACAATAACATATCTTTTTTCTTTTTCCTTTTCTCTTCTTTTCTTATTCTTGGTTTATTTTTATTTTTATTTCTTTTACCTCTCAAAACCAATTTTTTAATGGAATTTAAATGTGAAATAAAAAAAAA
>JBBYHM010032154.1:0-30713 GCA_038381775.1 Adansonia rubrostipa
GAAATATAATGTCATAAATTATTTAAATAATTTATGATTAAAATTAAAATTATTATGTTTTATTATAATTTTAAAAATTAAAAAAAAATTAATTATGATAAACTTAATAATCGCAATAATATCTATAATCGTAATAAATATAATTACGATTAAAAAATATTCGTAACTGTAACATAAATTCATGATCAAGGCTTAAGGACTTATTTTGATGGAGATTACTTGATTTGATTTTCTTTCTTGTATTTTTATTAAGTTAAAACATGAAGATAATCTTAACCTTTGTTAGTTTTTTTTTTTTTTTTAACTCAATCCTCGCACGTCGGTCCCTACCGAAGTGGAACTTGATTTCAGACAAAACTAGTCAATACATTTCAGTTCAAAGAATAAGAAGAGTCAACATCGACTATCAACCGTATCAAAGAATATATATACACAAGAGTTTGAACAATCTCAATGATGATCAAAATGTAACATTAATTAGTGTTTGTAGTTGATGTACAATTATCGGATTAAAAACATTATGAGATATTGTTTATTATAGGGTCCAAACATGTGATTTCATAATTTTTTTTTTTTTTAAATCTTCTTGATAAGGAAGATGACTTTTAGTTACAATGTGAGATTATCATTTTCCTTCAACATTAGTTTGTTCTTATATTTAAATTTTATTTTTGGTCGTGTCACATTTATTGTTACAGATTAAATGTTACCACACCCAATTGCAATAAATATCAATAATATAAAAAGTTGAAATCAGAAAATAACGGCCGCTATTTAAATTCTTATCTCTTTAGCCAAGAGTATGAACTATTATATTTTTATCAAGGGACATGTATAGATTCCCATAGATAGAGCAAATATCAATACTAAGAATTGTTAGACAAAGGCCGTTACAAGATATTGTCATTCGAAGCTTGACATGATATTTCTACTAATTTTATTTTATTTTTTTAAAAATATTTTAATAAGAGAAGAGTAACCTTTTCATATGAAACTATAGTCCAATAACTAGTTATTTAATGTTGGACCGTCTTCTAAAAATAAAAAAAAATACATCGTAGCGTAGTCGAATAGTCCTATTGCATCGTAACAGGAGACAAAAGAGCTTATCATTAGATTCGATCTCCATCTAACCCTGATTGAATGAAATAGGAATATACATATATATTTATTTATTTTGCTGGAAATTATTGAATAGAAATCAATCCTTAACTTCAAAGCATCTTAAATTCTACTCGTGACATAAGTACGTAGTTTGAATTTAAACTTCAAATAGAAGGATTTCTCAATAAAGAAATAGCATTATTGTTGAAAATATTATATTCAGTAGAATGTTAAAACGTTAATAAATACTTAATCGACTAACCAACGACGTTGGCTTCAACATATCATTTCTGGCAATGGCTTTTTTTTTTTTTTTGGTTATTTGGGAAATGGTTATAATTTCCAACATTTAATTGGCTGATTATTAGGTTTCTTTATAAGCTGCACCGTCATGTACAAAATAGTCTGCATATAGATGAGAGTAAGAGCAAAGAACGGTGTCTAAATTCTTTCTTGTTTAATAGTAAAGCTTTCGGAATGGTAAAGCTTGTCTGTTTCTGCCTATTAAAATCAATATTTTCTTTATTTTTTTTCCTACTCCATTTCCAAGCAGCGTCAATAAAATGATGTGGGCTTGATGGATTAAATTGGTTAAACCAAAAATTAATAACATATTTGATACATATTATGAAATCGAGAACTTTTTAGATTGGTAAAAACAAAACAATTGAAAAATCGGATTTAAACTTGTATTTTAAAAAATTATTAATATGATTTGAATCTTTAACTCCATAAATTAATATCAAAGATCATACAATTTAGTCAAATACATATTTTTATTAAGTATTTACTAATTACTATATCTAATACTTATTTAAAATTAAAATTACTTTTTTAAGATTCGAATAATTGACTAGTCAACCGATCTAATTGATCAAATCGATTGAACAAATAATTGTTGGAGATTTCGTGTCTAAACGATTAAAAATATTGTGAAACACATAAACTGGTTAAAAGATACTAATATGAATGAATTAAAAAAATACAAATGAAATTATACAAAATTATATTACCGAAAAAAATTCAAAGAACTATTACCGAAAATAAATTCAAAGAACGAATTTTGACCGAGTCAAGGTTTGCAACCTCTGACCTTAAGACGTTGATCGCCTGCCCAAACGTGCTCTAAAGTTCTGCAATACGTCTCCCAAACCTCTTCGATCTCGTTACCTATCAATAGTACTTTCAAGCGGTAACACGGCGAACTAAAAGAATGACATGATTTCCTCTCTCGACGATAACACAGCACACAAAGTTGTAAATTTGGTTGGAAAAAGATTTATTTTTTGGAATTTTTTTCTTTTTTTTCTTCTTTTTGTCCTTTGCTTGAGATTTTTCCTTTTTAACCAAAACCATGAAAACCGTTTCAGGCAATGGACGTAATGCCATAATAGCTATGAACAACAGTTTCAGGCAAGGAACTTAATGCCATGAAACAAAACCATTTTAAGACTAGAATTAATACCATAGAAACAACGGCAAATAAAACTTAAATCCAAAATTCTAAACTGAAATTATTATAGGAATGTTTATTATCAGATAATTGTTCGGGTCGACTCAATTAATCAATGGATTAGGCTCCAAATAGATAAGGCTTACTCGATCTTTAACCTAAACTCAAGTCCAAATCCATGTGTACACTATGAGAGCAATTTCTCATTCACCTCAGATATCAATTGTGTAAATTAAATTTACACCGTTTATCTTGGTTTGTACATCACACGACCAACATTATATATGTATTTCATATTTATACACTATTAAAAATCATTGATATCCAACAATCCCCCACATGAATAGAAATTGTTTGATTAAAATGACAAACTGACACAAAGTGAGAGAGAATACCTTTGAGGAGTTATTGCATCTGGATAGGTAGCTTTTGGCTCTGAAACTTCCTTAGCGACAACTATCGAATTTACTTGTCTAACTAGTGAACTTGATGTCTTGAACTATTCATCCTTTCATGTAAAGCCAAACAATAGGTGTCACACAATCCCTCTTCAAACACCCTTGGTTCTCACGGTTGTGTTCATTTTGTCCCTGAACATGTCCTGGTTTCAAAGACTGCTCTAGAGAATTTAGCTTTATCAATTCTCATAGAAATGGCCATGCTTTGCACTCACATTGGTGATTTTTTATGAAGGTTATCCTGCCATACCCCACTTGATCTTGTCAAGTTATAAGAATCATTAAAAGCATAGCTTAACCTAACTCTTTTGCAGGCAACACTGATTCATCATAGGAATAGGTAAGAGCGTTTAACTCATTTAAGTGCTCTCACTAAGTTAACATAATTTGCTTGTACCTTTGAACCTAGACCTTGGGATCTCCAATCAACTAAGTTGGGTTTCCATTATGTAACTTTTATTTTGTAGGCTTAAGTCCTATTCCCCTTGATGATTTAAAGACTTGCTCTCTTGTTAAGCCTTTTCTAAGCGGATCTACGATATTATCCCTTAACTTCATATAATTAATAGAGATAATTTCATTTGAGAGCAACTATCTTACTGTTCTATGTCTTCAACAAATGTGTTGAGACTTACCATTATATAAACTGTTTTGTGCCCTACCAATTGCAGATTAGCAATCGTAATGTATACATATTACAGAATGGGTTTTGGCCAACTTGGATTATCTTCTAAGAAGTTTTGAAATCATTCCGCTTTTTCCCCAGCTTTATCTAAAGCTATGAATTTAGATTCTATAGTGGATCTGGCTATACATTTTGCTTAGAAGATTTCCATAATACTGTAGCTCCTCCAATAGTAAAGACATATTCGCTAGTGGATTTTGAGATTTTAGTATCTGATATCCAATTTGCATCGCTATATCCTTCAAGTATAGCTGGATATCTCATATAATGCAGTCCGTAATTTGAGGTATATCTCAAATATCTGAGTACCCTCACGATGGCCTTTCAATGATCATGTCCAAGATTATTTGTGTATCTACTCAGTTTACTTACAGAATAGGCTATATCTGGTCTTGTGCAGTTCATAAGATACATTAGACTACCAATTATTCGCGAATATTTTACTTGAGATATCGCATCACCAGTATATTTCGTTAAATGTAAATTAACATCTACGAGTGTTTTAGCCACATAAGTTTCATTCTTATTGAATTTCTCAAAGATCTATTCACATAATGATACTGAGTCTATACCAAACCATCCTGTGATTTAGAAATTTTAATTCCTAAAATTACATCTGCTAAACTTATATCTTTCATGTCAAATTTACTAGTCAACCATGCTTTGGTGGCTTTAATTATCTCATTATTGCTGCCTATGATCAACATGTCGCCTACATATAGACAAACAATGAATACCCCGCATGTGTATTCTTTGTGTATACACATTTATCGTATTCATTAATATGAAACCCGTTTGTCAACATCATATTGTTAAATTTCTGATGCCATTGTTTTGGTGCTTGTTTTAAACTATACAATGACATAACAAGCTTGCACATCTTCCTTTCTTGTCCCAAAACCTTAAACCCTTTGGGTTGTTTCGTGTAGATTTCTTCATCTAACTCTTCATTCAGGAAAGCTGTTTTAACATCCATTTAGTGTATCCTGAGATCGTTCAGAGCTGCTATAGCTATTAACATTCGAATAGATTTTATTCTCACAACTGGTGAATACATGTCAAAGTAATCAGGCCTTTACTTTTGCTTGTATCCCTTTATTACAAGTTGAGCTTTATACTTATCTATAGATCCATCTGCGTTCATCTTCCTCTTAAATATCCATTTGGATCCTAAAGGCTTATGCCCGTAAGGAAGATCTACTAGTTCTTATGTATGATTTTGCATGATGGACTTTATTTCACTATTAACGGCCTCTTTCCAGAATGGTCCTTCTGGAGATGACGTAGTCTCTTTAAAAGTCTGAGGTTCATTTTCTAACAAATAAGTTAGAAAATCAGGAACGTATAGTTGGTACTTTAGCCTGTTTACTTCTTCGAGGTTCGACTTGTTCCTCCTCTTCCTTTTGTGGATCACTACTCGAATCCTTATGAGTTCTCTTAGTAGTCTTATTTCCTTGTGTTTCCTTGTATGGAAATACATTTTCTAAAAATAACACATTTCTTGATTCAATGACCGTATTGACATGCATGTCAGGAATGTCTTACTTGTACACAAGAAAATGATAAGCTGTACTGTTATTTGCATATCCAATGATACACAATCTATAGTCTTTGGTCTGATCTTGACCCTTTTAGGTGGAGGAATCGCTACCTTAGCAAGGCACCCCTACACTTTATTGTAATTATAGGAAGGTTTCTGACCCTTCCATAATTCATATGATGTCTTATCCGATTTCTTGTGGAGTATTTTATGTAAAATATAATTTGCTGTTAAAATTACTTCCCTCCACAAGTTCTGAGGTAACCTCGAACTAATCAACAAAACATTCATCATTTCTTTCATTGGATGATTTTTGAGCTCTGCAATACCGTTTTGTTGAGTCGAATACGGAAGGGTGGTCTGATGGATAATTTCATGTTCTGCATAAAACTCATTAAACGATGCATCATATTCTCCACCT
This sequence comes from Adansonia rubrostipa, assembly GCA_038381775.1. NCBI lineage: Eukaryota > Viridiplantae > Streptophyta > Magnoliopsida > Malvales > Malvaceae > Adansonia > Adansonia rubrostipa. The sequence goes on from JBBYHM010032154.1 coordinate 5,662, forward strand.
TTATCACTTCGTATTTCTTTAATCCTTTTGCTAAGTTGATTTTCAACCTCGGTTTTAAAGAGTTTAAAGGCTTCTAAGGTCGCATCTTTGCTTCTCAGCAAATAAATGTAATAATATATCGTGCAACCATCAATAAAAGTAATGAAATACTTTTTACCAACAGTTTGCACTAACTTTAAATCACAGATATCTGTGTGAATTAAATCTAGAGGTTCACTCAGTCTTTCTTTTGAGTAGCAAAGAGCTTTTGTAAATTTGGATTCGACACAAGTCTCGCACGTATAATTTTTATCAATCCAAAATTTCAAAAGCAAATCCAAATTACTAATTCTTTACAAGGTCATAAAGTTTAGATGACCTAATCTACCATGCCATAGGTTAGAAGACTCAAGCAAATACGCAGAAGAAGAGCTTGCTTTATTACATTCTTGTTCTTGGATACAATAGTCATGGTGTTGAGCTTAAATAGCCCATTACAAAGGTAACCTCTGCCTACAAACATTCCAAATTTGGAAAGTACAAACTTATCAAATTCAAGAACTAACCTAAATCAATTTTAGGAGCATGAATAATATTGTTCAAGGTTAGTTCTTTTCCAGAGGTCATCTTCAGCACCACCTTCCCATGGCCAAGAACTTTGTAGACTGAATAGTTTCCCATAAATAATTGCTCATCTAGAGCAGCTTCGTTGTACTCGGTGAAACTCTTCCTATCAGAACATACATGGCATGTGGCACCGGTGTCAACCCACCAAGTCTTCGGGTTTTCAACCAAGTTCACTTCCGACACTACGGTGATAGGCTTAATCTCATTATCATCAACTAAGTTAGCTTAAGCTTTCTTTTTCTTATTCTTGTTTTGATTATAATGACAATCTTCAGCACGGTGTCCTTGTTTATTACAAACAAAGCAAGTTCCTATGAACTTTTTGACAATTGCACCTTTGTTTCCGTGGGAAGAACCCGAGCCAACATGTTTCCTTTTGTTGGTCTTCTTCACATGTTCTACAACATTTGCTTTAGCTTCCATATTTTAAGCCCTAACTCATTTTTTCGAGCCCCGATTATCTTCTTCAATTTTCAATTAAACATTTAGGTCCTCCAAGCTCATACTCTTTTTGCTTATGGTTGAGATAATTCTTAAAATCATTCGATGAAGGTGGTATTTCTCAATCAATGCAGTCACTTGAAATCACTCGCGTAACACCATTCCTTCGGCAGCAATTTCATGGAGGATCAACTGAAATTCCTAGACCTGATTGATCATGGTCTTGGAGTCCTAACATTTTAAAATCCAAAATTTACCAACGACAAATTTCTTTATGCGGACATCCTTAGTTCTATATTTTCGGTCCAAGGACTCCCACAACTCTTTTGCCGTCTTCATTGGACTGTACACGTTATACAATAAGTTGTCCAGACCATTGATGATGTAGTTTTTGCACAAAAAGTCCGAGTGCTTCCATGCTTTAATTGAAGCTACAGTTGTAACATCCGTTTTCCCTTCCTCAAGTACTGGGGCTTCCTCAGTTAAAAATTTGGCTAAATTGAGGGTTGTCAGATAGAACATCATCTTTTGTTGCCACCTTTTAAAGTCCACCCCATTGAATTTCTCGAGTTTTTCTCCATGTGTAGCATGCGAAGGTAGTTACGGAACCTGCACATTTGCATTACCGATACTCGGATCAGCCATCTATTATAAAATAATAGGATCACCTTCATCACGGTCTAAAACACTTATTTCTAAAACAAGTAATCTCGTGTACAGTTTAAAATTTAATAAAATACAAAGTCCAAACATTGATATACAATAAATCATCCAATCAGAGCTACTAAAAAATTAAGTTATACACTTATTATATAACCAGTATGGAAGAACTAGATATAATAATCTATGTAATTAAATTATAAACATGCAATTTATAGTGTCATAATCGAATAATGATAGAAGAACAATTCAATTTTTTTTTTCAAAAATCTATGTGTATTTATAAATAACTCTTAAATGAGTATAATGTAAACAAAACAAATAAAAACAATTAATGACAAGGAAATGTCATGCCAGACTTAAAGCATGGAAAAGCATTGTATAAACAAAGACTAAATGGTCGGTTACATTCTCTAAGAATTGGTTTCAATTTTTTTTGATCATTAAATTCATAGATCAACTACAACTAGTCTTATGTATATATATCAATATACTAGAGACAAAACAATTTTTTTTTTTTAATATTGAATCATGTCAATGTATGTCATACAAGAAAAATCAAAAGCATTAAAAAACCAATACATATAATATAGTATATAACAGTGTTGTAATCAAGGAGCAACTTAGGATTTCAATCTTAAAGCAAAAGATACAACACAAAAACAGTGATCAATAATCTGTTATAAGAAACACAAGCATGTAATATTTAACAACATGCAGTAGATTAAAATTGTAAATACTGTACATGCAGTAATTTAAAGCTATAAACACGAAGACAGTGATTATAAATAGTATTAAAAAATATGAATATGATTATATAAATAAGCAGTATATTAAAATATACCATAAACGTCTTAAATTGTTGGAGATTTCTTGTCTAAAAGATTAAAAATACTGTAAAACACATAAATTGGTTAAAAAATACCAATCTGAATGAATTAAAAAATACATGCGAAATTATACAAAATTATGTTACCGAAAAAATTCAAAGAACGATTAACGAAGAGAAAATTCAAAGAAATTTCGACCGATTCAAGGTTTGCAACCTCTGACCTTAAGACGTTGATCGCTTGCCCAAACGTGCTTGACAGATTCTGTAATATGTCTCTCAGGCTCCTAGATCTCTTTACCGATAAATGGTAACACGGCGAACCAAAAAAATGATATAATTTTCTCTCTTGACGATGACACAGCATAGAAAGTTGTAAATTTGGATGGAAAAAGATTTTTTTTTTTTTTTGGATTTTTTTTCTTCTTTTTCTTCTTCTCGTCCTTTGCTTGAGCTTTTTCCTTTTTAACCAAAACCATGAAACCGTTTCAGGCAATGGACTTAATGCCATAATAGCTATGAATAACAGTTTCAGGCAAGGAACTTAATGCCATGAAACAAAGCCATTTTAAGACTAGAATTAATATCTTAGAAAAAAACGGCAAACAAAACTCAAATCCAGAATTTAAAACTAAAATTATTATAGGAATGTTTATTATCAAAACTTAAATACACAATTATTCGGGTCAGCTCAATTAATCAACAAATTAGGCTCTAAACTGATAAGGTCTACTTGATCTTTGATCCAAACTCAAGTCCAATTCCATGTGTATACTATGAGAATAATTTCTCATTCACTTCAAATATTAATCATGTAAATTAAACTTACACCGTATATCTTAATACGTATATCATATGACCAATATCATCTACGTATTTTATATTTATACATTATTAAAAAATCATTGATATCCAACCATAAAATATTATCCATTTAACCTCCTATCAAATTTTTCGTACATCAGTTCTACTCTGACATAATGGTGAAATTGCATGGAAAGGTGACTAAAAGGTTACATTTTTTTATCCTACATACAAGGGAGTCTTTATAGACGGCGATGTTTTGAATCTTGCTCATTTTTTTTTTTTACCAACTTATATCACGCATGTTTAGGATTTTTGAATTATATTTTATTTTTATTTATAACTTTTAAAATTTAATTTTTATCACCTTCTAAAAATATTTCAAATTCGTTCATTTCATGTTCATCACCACTAATAAAATTTCCAAAAGTATCGTTTCTGAGTTATGTGTACATCGATGTAGATGATTGTAAATAGACGTGTTAATTGATTAGATTACTTGTTTTGTCTGATAGATTCGATCCATTTGGATTGAATTTTGTATAAGATCTTTAGTAATTAGGGATGGTTCGAATTGTTATATAATAATAAAAAATATTTTTATTTAAATTTAATTATAAAAATATATAAGTTTAATAAAAATATTTTTTTTTTGTTATTTTTTGCACAATAATTTGGCTTTCGCCGAGCCAGGCCTAGCCTAACTTGCGCTAGACAAAAAAAATAAAAAAATGGACTGTGACTTAGCCTAACTCTGACTATTAACTCCTCTAATTGAGTGTAAAAATATATATATATTTTTACTTTCTAAGCTGTTTTTCTGATGTTGATGGTGATATATTTTGTTAAATTTTTAGTAATGATCGATGATACAGATAAATTTGAAAATTTTTAAAAAGTTATAAATGAAAAATTAAATGTAAAAATTATTAATAAAATAAAATATTATAGAAACATTATGAGTATCTGATGCATTTTACTCCTTATTCTCTTTTTTTAATTAGAAGGGCTAATCCAGTTATAATGGTGTTTAATGCTAATTAATGGAAAAAAATAGTCTGAGAGTGTAATCTAGTTGAACTGAGCTAAGCTAAAGTAGCAAGAAGTTCGTGCTCAACTCAAAATTTGAGATTCAAAGTTTGATTCGATCGAGTTTCAGTTATAAAGTGTGAGCTCGATTCGAGATAAAAGTTAAAATATTTGAGCTTGCTCAATTAGGTCAATTAAGCTTATTTACCTAGTAAAAAATGAGCTCAATTATCATACTGAACTTCAAATTCAATTATTTATGCTTGAACTTGAGGACAAGTTCAAGTTTAAATTAAAATTTTTCAATACTAATTAAAAATAAAAAAACTTGATTAGACTCTTGAACTATTCAAGTCAAGAATTAGGGTATTTGAATTTGATTTTCTCGATAGCAAACTTCATTAAAAAATGACCAAGCAGAATTCAAATATTTTCAAACTAAATCTAAATAACTTACGCGCGCAGATGTGGTGGTTGCACTCTAGTTCTTTTTTTGTTTCTTTACATGTTTTTTTTTTTTGGTTATTTTAATTTTACGAAATTGCACTAGAACTGCTTCTTTACTCTTCTAGCATTTTATTAGCTTCGTAAGTTTTTGATCGTTTAAAAAACTTTTTCAACTTAATAAAAAATGAGAAGAATATACATAAAAAAAAAAAATTACCTTCAAGAGTTGCTTGAAATTACAAATTCTATTATCTGTGAGTTACGATCTATATTCTATATGAATCAGGCTCAGGTGACGTTTACCAAGTCAAGTTCAAAAGATTATTCAACATCATTGATTAAATAAAAATTAAAGTTCATATATTGATAAATTTTAACGAAAAGATATATATTAAGTAAATATCATCTGAAAATTTAATTAAAATTAGCATCCATGCGCAAAAATATTAATCAAAAGCATGTATCGATCCTCTTCCCGGTTACTTTGAAAAAAATATTCACCCATTTAGATATAAAATATTGCCATTATTGCCTGAACAATTAAGCATTCAACTCGTAATTGCAACAATCCAATTACAAGAGTGAATCTCCATTAATTAAGCTATATGTTTGAGCCAACTGAACTGAGATTTTTTTTTTTCAAAATTTAAAAATATTTCATATTTAAATATAAATTCAGAATTTTCAAAAAGAAATACATATTTAAATATAAAGAAGAGATCCACTTATATTCGTATAAAATTAAAAAAGTTATATGCTTTTATAGCATTTTATACAATTTATATTTGTTTATTTAGATTATCATATTTCATATTCTATTCATGTATATTATGCATATCGGGTTGTAAGTAAATTAAAATGTTTAATTATTTCTTTGATGTTAAAAATTTTTAACCATTAAATATATATTAAAAATAATATTTTTTGATTGATATGATAAAAATATAAAATTAATTTGAAATTTTATATGCACTACAAATACAATTATATTGATCAATTCAATAATTAATTTATTAAAATATTAGTCATATAAAAAATTATAAATATGTATAAAATTAATTTAATTTTATATTAAAATGGATATCCCCTCTTAAATATAATATCAAAACACATTCAAATTTTTCAAAATTTGTTAGTTTATTTATATGACAAGATAGTTCAATTTATTGCCTTGCATTTTTAAATTTAAATTTATTTTATTATTTCTAAAAAAAATCTCCCAAACTTCACCCGAAGAACTTTACTTAAAATTCGCCCTACACTTTTTCCACATCATTGTTGTATTTATGTTACCTTGAGATTGTTGGTCAAAATCAGTCTAGATTAGCTAGTGTACTACAGATATATTATTATAAGATTGGAAAGTTTAACTATTATCTATACACATTTATTAATGATCTTAAAATAAAAGTACATTATTTTTTTAAATTTCATAAAAATAATCGATTTAATATAAATTTTTTTTAAATAAATAAAGTTTTGAGTTTTAAACTATGTCTATAAGCACCCATTAATTGGATTCTTATAAAATGTGCTAGGAGAAATTAATAGACATATGTTAACTAAGCCTTGATAAGATAGGCTAGATGAAATTAATTTTTTAGCCCTTTCAAATTTGTAGCATCAAAATTAAATACGATCAAACGAATATGATACGAATAAAATAATTAAAATAAAATAGGATATGACACAAATTTTTATTTAAAAATCTATATAATACTAATTATTAATTTATAAAATTTATATAAATATAAAATACTTAAATACTATTATAATAATAGAATACATAAAATGATATAAATACAAGAATACCAAATCTATGTTCAAGTGAAAAAAAAGTGGGGCAGGTAGGTTTAGGGGCTGCTCTAGCACTCGTACATGCTCCATTATTTTCTTCCATTTCTAAAGCTTGACCTTAGACTTTGAACATTTTTGTTTTGAATTGGGTTCCATTTTTATGCAAACAATTTATTCTTGTTTAAATTTAATGGTATAAGTAGAAAAACACGTCAGAGAGTGTAAAATTTAATCATTTTATAAGAAAATAAGTTGAGGGTGAAAACTGTTTATTTCAAACAATTTGACCCAAAAAAAAAAAAAGAAAAAGAAAAACTTGTCCTTGTTCTATTATTCTTAACCATAGTTATCATAATTGAATTAGATAATGACTCATACTTTAGGTTTTCGGTTTTTGGACTCATAAGTTTTCTCTTATTATAATAACATATTACGCCAATGAAATAATCTAAAATTAAAATTAAGTTTAAGATTTATAAATTTCATCCTATCACAACAAAAAAAAAATAAAAATAAAAACTTGAGATCACGACATAAATTGATCCATAAATAGGTTTAAGCCAGGCGGCATCCCGGTCAGAAAACATGCATATGATATTTGGTGATAGGCCTCACGGGCATGAACTTTTGCTTTGGATTTAGGCTTAAAACAACCATCACGGGTCGTGTGTAAATTAATTCAACTTCAGGTTGGTTTTGTTTAATTTGTTCAAATGTTCAATTCGCAATTTATTGGTTTCTTTCATGTATCTATCATCTGAAATGAATTAAAAAGTTCTTTGGTCGTGAGTGCAACTTTTATTTGTAAATATAACCTAATAACAAAATCTATAACTCATTGTAATTATGTTTAATTTAAGTTTGGTATTTTTATGAGTGTAATTAGTATTGTATCGATATTAATATTATAAGTCAATATGTATTGATTTTAAGATAAAATAAAATATCATTAGCATTGTACAATTTTGATTTTTGTACTGATTTTAATAAGCTAGGGAGCTGCTATTACTCTGTGTTCCCTTATCACATGCCAGAAATTGCTGGCCAGGATTTTAGTAAGCTAGGGCGCTGCAATTACTACAACAACGAGTAAGAGGTCGGCGACCTAGAAGTTGTTGAATGTGCTATTTATTTATGCAAGATTGACGAAAATGAAGAGATTAGAGAACTGAGATGTGACCATCTTTTCCACAAAGTTTGCTTGGATAGATGGATCGGAGATCGGGATTCGACGTGTCCCATCTGCCGCAGTCCTCTAATTCCTCGGAGACTAGTTGCCGGCATGGAAATGGTACTGTTCAATTATTGTTCCTTTGATGATTCCAGCCACGGCAAAACCTGGTGGCTGCGCTAAGAATAAGTTAGCACGTAGTTTAGTCATGGAGGAGGCTTGAACTTTGAACTTTATGGTTTTGAAGAAGTGTCAAGCACACCACATAAGTTAATTATATGACAGATTATAGGATTGTATTACAACCTTGACGTTGCTTTGTAAATGTTTAATTTGAAGTCTAATAAATGCTATTCCGTGGAATTTTATTAGCTATTAGTCATAGCCTGTGTTTGAAATATCAATTTTTGTTTTATGATATCTGTTCAAAGAATAAGAAGAATCACCATTGACTATCAACCGTATCAAAACTTGTACGACCATATAAAAAATGTAATAGAAATGCTAAAATTTTCAATCGACTACATAAGTCAGAAAATAAATGTTGACATAATTTTTGTTTATTATATCTATACGAGAGGTTGAATAGTCTCAATGATGATCAAAATATAACATTAGTTAGTATTTGTTATTGGTGCAAGTTGTCGGACTAGATATGTTATGAGATATTGCTTATTTTGAGGGTTCAAACGTATGTTTTTATAGTTTTATCTTTTGAGAAAAATTATTTTAATAAGGGAATGGTGATTTTTAGTTGTAAAAAGATTCTCATTTTCCTTTAATCCGAAGCTCTTTCAAGGAATTAAATTATGATCATGAATGTGTTTTCAATCAGATTGTTATTGGACTTTATTTGGCCCACATGATAATAAATAAATTAAGATAATTAGATTATATTATTATTTAAATAATATTAAAGTAAAATTATAAAATAAATCTTAATTCAGTTTAATTATTCTAGTGATAAGAGTTAAACTCTACTTGAGTTACTAATTAAAATACAGATTTTTTTATGGTAGGATACAACTTTAATAAGTATTCTAGTATGAGTCCATACTCTAATTTATTTAAATTGCTTGTGTACCAACATAAGGTCATTATTTAAAAATAAAAAGAACTAAAAAATATCTTTATATACTCGAAGCAAGATCACTTTTTTAATTAACAATGACTAAAAATACGTTCATTTCAAATAAATTTTACATATGACATTAGAGCTAAGTTCTCTTGCTACGTTTTTCATATTACAAATACTACATTCTAATAGCATCTAATTGTATGAAATATTTAGCGGGTTAAAGAAATTATAATATGCCAGAAGGATTATAAATAGCATGCAACTTGAAACTTTTTATGTATAAAAAAATCGAAACAGTTCTCCTTTCATTTTGTAATCGAATTGTGTAATCGAAAAATTCTAATGGACTGATTGTTTATATATATTAATTGTGATGCAAGGGTTTACAGAAGTATAATATATATATATATATATATATATAGTATTAATTGCATCAATGAGTAAAGGAATATGAAACATCAAGACCCCAATGGGTTTTTTCCACGGATATTGCAATCAAAATTTTTGGGTTAATTGATTTGTTTTTCTTAATGCGATCAAAATTAATCGATGGTTTTGATGAATATAAATTTTTTTGATTGAGATTATAGTTAAGAAAAACATAAAAAAAAGTGAAGAAGAATACCAATCATAAATTCGAAATGGGTCTAATATAGGTTTCATAAAAATTCAAGTAATCTTAAATGTTTTATGATTATTTTTGTGTTTATAATCAAAATTGATATATGAATCATGTAAATCTAGCATAGAATCATGCTTTTAGGTCATTAATTATAAGTAAATTAATCGAAAATATGAAAATTGATCCCAAAACATCAAACAGACCTCAATGGGTCCCAGCCTATGGCCACGTGCCAAGAGCAGCACATGTAGCTCATAAGATACCATCCCATTGCCATTTTGGCCTCTTTTTTCTCCATACATGATCATTTTAATATTTTTGATTTTTTTTTTGTAACTTTTTTGGAATTTTAGGAATATTAAAAGTAATTATTATTTAATATTCATATCTTAGTTAAATAATAAATATGATTATGTATCAAATTTTGCAATTTCACTTAATGAGAAAATATTTTTGGATGTTGAAAATCTTTTAGCAGCATGTACTCTTTTTACAAAATATCTAATAATTGTGTACTCTTAGCCTAAAGTTTAGTGCATATTTAAATGTTAAGGTTTTTTGTTTGCACTATAATCTTAATATGCACATCCATGTATACCATAAAATAAATAGATTATAATTTTATGCATATTTTATGCGACTAAAAGCTAGCATTTCATGGAATTTAAATATTATGGCATGATTTTTAATATATTATAGCATGACAGAATTGTTATTCCATTATAGTATATAAATTTATGATATCATTGTTAAGTATCTAAATCGCTAGCTTGCATTAGTTATAGCATTTTAAGTTATATGATTTGGATAAGTTAATAGTCATTTAAAATATTTTTTTTAAATAACTACATAAATGACATCAATAAAGTTTTATAACATGAAATGTATTTCTTAATCAACTCGACATATATTTAAGTTATTAAATTATGCATGCAATTATTTATGATATTATATGTATTTTGTCATTATTAAGAAACTAAATCAATTACTTGGGATTAGTTATAGTATTTTAAGTTAATTGATATAGTTAAAATTAATATCTATTTAAAATAAAGTTTTTTTTTTAAATAATTACCTATGAAGAATGACATTAATATGTAATTATTTGTGCAATAATTGCAATACGTTACCATAAGTTAATATCAAGTTCTGTTGCAATTACTTTTAATATGCAATAAAGATTTTTTGATGTGTTCAAAATGTCATTATTAAAATTCTAAATCACTAGCTTAAGAGTAATCACAACATCTTAAGTTTGTTGATTTAGATAAAGATAGTTATTTAAAATAAAATTTCCTTTAAATAATTGTATAAGCAAAATGACATCGACAAAAATTATTTCTAATAGGCAATGAATTTTATGCATACACATTGGATGTTATTATTAGGGTTCTAAACCATTAGCTTAAGAGTAGCTATAACATCTTAAGTTGATATATTTAGATAAAATAGTAGCTATTTAAAATAATTTTTTCCTTTAAATAACTACATAAAGAAAATGACATCTATAAAGTGTTAGACCATGAAATTAGTTATTTAGCCCTACTAGAAAATAATTAAATTTATAAAATGGTTACAGGATAAAACAGTACAGCCCCCTTTTGAATGTCTTATAGGGCTGGATAAATACTATCCGGTGATGAAAAAATTATTCTAATGGAGGAGTAAATTAAGCTATTTTGGTTATAAAGACCTTGATTTAATGTTTTGGGTGGATAACTTGTCCTCAATGAGTAAAGTCTGCAAAAGAAAAATGGATTTCAATGTACAGTTGGAGTAATCTAACCATTTAAGTATAATCTACATCAAATCCTATATCAGTAAATCAATTTTTGATTTCATCCTAAATTATGATAACATCAAGGATTACAGCAAAGCTAATAAAAACCAATTTGTTTTTGGCTACCATGTTACAAGGAAGTTTTCGAGAAAGTGTGGTGATTCTAAAAGTTATGCATTAGCACATTGTGGGATTTGAGAAACATTATTGCTCAACTTAAGTTTTTAGAATAAAGTCTTATCACTTTCATATTCAAACTCTTTTCCTAATGAGCATGACCATACAAAACATTATAAAGAAACTGGTCTATCAATGAACTCTTAGCTATGTGTGTCGAAGCGGAAAAGAGATTAAAAATTAAGAACTAGATTAAGTTTGCCTAATGACTCAAAGTAAAAGGTGATAAATAGGACAAATTTGCTCCAAAGATAAAAAAAGAAAAATGTCAATAAAGAAAAATGGCTTTAAATCCTTCATTTTGAATTATCTTAAATATATATAAGGAAAGATTGCTTAAAGTGTAAAATGATGCTTGAAAATAAAGGTAAACTCAAGTTTGTATGAATCCTTTTTAGTGATATTTCTCATAATACATGGTGGTTGGGCTTTGGTTCAATGAATTATATTTCTATAACCATGTAAGGTTTCATAAAGCTAAGGAAACCAAAAGCGAGTGGAGAAATATCTACTCCAGATATCGATAAAGACTTTCAAGATCATTTTTGAAATCAAGATTTGTTTTAAACATTAAAATTTTCTATCATTTATTTTAGAAATTTCTTTAGCAAAATGAGTTTTGAATTTAATTTTTTAAATTCTATTATTGAAATTTCAAAGGGTATTTTTATTAGTTTTTGTTATTTTTCACTTAGACCTTGATTGTGAGAATCGGTTATTAAACTATTCATTTGATTTTTAGTCATAAACTATATGCTATTTATGAAAACTCCTGTAAGTTGGGGTATAAAAATTGTGTCGTATCTCCATGCAAAAATTTAGGAGAATTAATCAATGATGGAATTCTTAAAAGTCTTGAGTTCGCACTTACAATAGTTGTATTAAGGAAAAGGCAAACTAACAAGTCCAAAAAAAGAGATAAAGAAAGCATTGTAATATTTAGAGATTATACACCTTCTTTTAAGTTTATTAATTGATACATTAAAAATATTGTTTATGTCTTATATAAAGTTCCAACTAAATTGGTTTCTAAAACTTTCTTAGAATTATGGAATAGTTTGAATCAATTTAAGTCATTTACAAACTTGGGTTGTTCAGTTAAAGTGAAGGTTTATAACCCAAAGATAAAGAAACTAAATTAAAGAATAGTTAGCAATTATAGGCTATGCAGTTAACTTAAAGGGATATAAGTTTTAAATGTCTCTCATATTCAACTATAATTGTTGAAGTTATAAAAGCTAAGTAGCTTATGAATCATGAGTTTATTGGAGTAACTTTCCTTGTAAGATTGATATTGAGAAAAAAATTAATCTAGATTGATCTTTATAAGGACTTACTTGTTTCTCAAAACAAACATATAGAATTAACTAGATAGCAATCAAATTAAGTACAACCTTTACAATATATCATTAATCTCATTGACTAAAAGTGCATGAAATGTATAAGTGATAGTAGAATTAACAGATCCAATGGACAAGAAACTAGTTATTTCTATGACTTAGTTGTATACCTATAAGAGTCTAATTTTGATACTGGACATAAGAGGTGATCTTGTTTTCACAAGCCATGAATAGTAAATATCCTGCACTTTGGCATAGAACTATGATAAACAGATAGATGCAATGGCTAATGTTGCAGTTTATGAACTCGTTGAATTACCATTTGGTAATCTTAAACTGTATAAGTTTAGACTTGTGGTCAAAGATTTTTATTCAAAATGAGGTGTTGATTACGTTGAAATTTTCTCTCCATGTTAAGAAAATTTTATTAAAAATTATCATAACTTTCACAGCTCATTTTGATTTAGAGTTACATTAAATTTAAGTGAAAACAACTTTCTTAAAATTAGGACTTCAAAAAAGGTATACATTATTCAACTTGAAGGTTTATTTGAAAGATCTATATACGGACTAAGACAAACATACCATTAATAGTATACAAAGTTTCAAAATGTTGTGATATCATTTGGTTTAATAAAGATGTCGTTGATCAATATACATACTTTAAATTTAGTGAGAGTAAAGTCCTAATTTTAATTTTATATGTTGATAATATTCTCCTTTTAAGCGGTGATTTGGCTTTATTATATGACATAAAGGTTTGTCTTTCTTAAAACTTTGATATGAATGATTTGGGTGAAGCCTCATACATCATAGGCATAAAGATTCATAGAGTAGATTTGAAAAGACGTTAAGTCTACCTCAGGAATCCTATGCCAAAAGAGTTTTGGGAAGTTTAAGATGCAAAGCTATTCACCTGCAGTGACACAAATTGTAAAAGGGATAAATTTGATTTAAGTCAATATCTCCTCATAATTTGGAAAATAAGCATATAAAAGCATTTTATATGCATTTAGTATTGGTAGCTTTATGTATTGTTAAGTTTATACAAGACTTGCAATAAGGTCTATAGTAGAAATGCTTGGTAGATGTTAAAGTAATCCCAGCCTTGGTTATATGAAGGCTACCAAAGGAATTATATCGTAAAGTAATATCACAAGCAATAAGATTGAGATATTTTATCTCTAGTTTGAGAGTTGTCAGTAAGGACATCAATAATCTTTTTTGATAACTCTTATGTAGCATGCTTTTTTAATAATGATAAAAGTGTAAGTTGCAGCAAGCAAATAGATATAAAGTACCTTACTATTAAAGAATCTATAAAGGAGCAAGAAATAGATATCCAACACATAAATATAGATTTAATGATTGTCGATACAAATAGTTTATATTTCATGTGGATCATATGGGGCTACTTAAATTCTTTCAGGATATATTTTAACTTCTTTGATTTTGTTGGTTTCATATTCTTAGAGCTTAAGGACATGTTTCAATTTGTGCACATAAAGTTTATATGTCAATTAGACCTTGAATGATTAAAAAAAATTCATTCACAAAGATTTATCTCAGAAAATGCTCTTTTAAAGAGGATAATGCATTATAATATATGGAAAGGAATGTTTGGATTAGAATGCTACCACCATGATTTGTGTTATATGAATATTTAATTGAGTTGGAGTTGGTTAGATTAATTTATGGCCATGTTAAAGTTTTGGATATCACCTATTCAAGTTCTTCGTTTATCATATAGGCCAAGTGGGAAAATGTTAGATTTTATGTGATCCACATGATAATAAATGGACTAAGATAATTAAATTATGTTATTATTTTAATAATATTGAGGTAAAATTATAAAGTAAATTCTAATTCAGTTTAACTACTTTAGTGATAAGAGTTAAACTCCAGTTTAGTTACTAATTAGAATACAAACTCCTCAATGGTAGGATATAACTCTAATTTGTATTCTACTATAGGTCCCTAATCTAGTCTATTTAAATTGCCTATACACTATCATAAGGTAATTATTCAGAAACAAAGAAATAGACTAGAAGACTTATACAGGATACTTGGTTTTGTATACTTGGAGCGAAGTCGCATTCTTGATTAACAATGGCTAGAGGTACGTTCCTTTAAATGAAATTTTATAGTTGCATTTATTGCAGATAAAAATGTAATGAATATTGTCGTAATTAATTATGGTGATAAAAATCGTGAATATTGAGGATGGAAAGAGTCAAAATTGTAAAATAGTAGCTATTTTTTAAATCCTTAGTCTTTTTAGTCAAGAATCTAGAATGTTTTTATTATTATTATTATTATTATTGTTGAAGGAATTCTAATAGATGGAATCAATATCAATGTGTAAAGATTGTTAAACTTAAACTGTTATAAAATATTATCGTTTAGAGCTTGATTTGAGCTTGAACAAAAAAATTAATTTAGACAGTGACTCGACCTGACCCGACCATGGACACTTATAATTATGAGTGGAAACAAATATTTCTTTTTACTTTTTAAGATAATAAAATTATATTATATAAACATTTATCTTATATTTATTGTGACATATTTCATTACATTTTTAGTAATGGTTGATGATATAGATAAATTTGAAATAATTTTAAAAAGTTCTAAATGAAAAATTAAAAATAAAAATTATTAATAAAAGTATTACGAAAAGATTATGAATGTCTAATGCATTTTACTTGTTATTCTTCTTTTAATCAAGGGGGCTAGTTAAGTTATAGTTGTGAACCATGCTAATTAATGAAAAAATAGTCCGAGACAAGGTAAAGTTGCAAAAGGTTCCAGCTTGACTTAAATTTTGAGATTTAAAGTTTGATTTAATCAAGTTTTACTTATAAAACATAAGCTTAATTTGAGATTAAAAAAATGACTATTTGAGCCTGCTAGATTAAGTTGATTAAGCTCATTTACCTAGTAAAAATGAACTTAATTTCTGTACTAAACTTCAAACTCAATTATTTATGCTCGAGCTCGAAGAACCCTTCAAATTGAGATTTTTCACTACTAATTAAATATAAAAAGCTCGGTTAGGTTTGTGAATTATTAGAGGCAAGAATTAGGATATTCGAATTTGGCTTGCTCATTAGCTCAAGCTTGAGCTCGACTCAATTTTCAAACTAACTCCAAATAACTTGCAAACATAGTATTTCGGGTGCAATTGCTTTACGTGTTTTTTTACTATTTTTTTAATGAAATTGCACTAAAACTTTTTCCTGACTCTTCTAGCTTTTTGTTAGCTTCGTAAGTTTTTGATCATTTAATAAACATTTTTAGTTTAGTAAAAAAACGTAGAAAGTACATAAAAAATTTACCTTTAAAAGTTGTTTAAAATTACAAATTCAATTATCATTGTGAGTTTCAATCTACATTCAGATACGAATAATGCTTAGATGAAGTTCATCAAGTCAATCAAAAGTTCATTGGACATCATTGATTAAATAAAAATTCAATTTAAAAAATACAATTGATAAAATATAAGTAGAAGATATATGTGTAAATAACTTGTGAAAATTTAACTAAAAATAGCCTTTTATTATTCAATAACATGTTTCAATCCTCTTCCTTTTATTTAGAAAAAAATACTCACTGATTTATGTATATAAAATATCATAAAATTTTATTATTACTGCCTTAAACACAACCATAATCACAAGCATCTAACTTGAAAAAGGTGACTTTACATCTTCAAAAAAAAGAAGAAAAAGAGCATTGACGCGGGTGAAACAGTTTCTACTAAGTTGATTATCAATGCTGCTACCTTGTTAGGTCAAAACATAAGAAAGGTTGGACAGGAACTGAGTAAGAGCATTGGCTGTGAAATGTTGGTTCATGAAAAGGTTCAATAGTTGGTTGCAGCATTATGTGCTATTGAAGGTTTAACAGAAGATGAGAGAGATGTTGCTTTAAGCAAAATTCCGGATCATCCTACTTAGATGCTTGTTCTTTATAGTCTATTGCCTTCTCATTGATTGTAATGGCTCAAAAGATTTTTTTTCCACCTGCTGAAGATGCGACGTCGTTGAAACTTTTCTTTTCATATATTACATACATTTAACTATTTGTAATGTAACACATAGGTCTAACTTTTTGTTTGTGTTACATTCTTTTGTATGTTACCTTATTACAATCACTTTTTGTAACTTTAACATTGATTCCTACTCTTATGATACACAGAATGTTATATGTGGCATTGCTTTTTGTAACATTAACTATGATCACTTATTTATGTAATTATCTATCAAGGTGTTTTTTAGGTTTTAAAGACTGCTTTTTAGTGTAAATTTTCTACTGATTGAACGGATATTAATTTTGGAATGGTTTATGTATCAAATCCTATTGAAGGATATTCAACAAGTAGGAAGATGGGAATATGGTCTATATCAACTGTTACTATAGTTTAAAAGAGGATTTGAATATCTGAAGCTTGATTTACCAAAATTTAAATCTATTTAAATTTAGCTTAAGGGATTTGAATCCTTTTATTAGGAGATTCAAATACCTTAAGCATGAATTACCAAAGTTAAGAATTCTATTAAAATTTGGCTTAGGGGATTTAAATCCCTAGTTGAAGATTTGACACTCACAGAAAATTGAAGCAAGAAAAAAGTGTTTATATATATTGAAAAAATTTATCAAAATACATTGAAGGCAATGGAGATGCAAAGGTATCTTATGCATGAACAATGCTTACCTTGAGCAATCCAAGTATAGTAATTCGTTCATATAAATAGGTCTGTCAAATGAACTAAAAAATTAAAAAAAAAAAATTGTTGGAATTGATTTTTGTGTTGCTAACATGATGGAAAGATTTAAGTGTAAAATTATGGAAAGAAAAGTTGATGCTTGGCAGTGTTTGGTTTGCAGTTTGGTTCAATTATTTTAAGCGTAATAAAACGATTCAAATCCCCTTAATAAATGAAATTTAAAATAATAAAAAAATATTTCAAGCAGGTAATCAAAAATTTTGACGAAAAAAACTGTTAACTGTGATGATGTTTGTTTAAATTTTTGTCGTTTGTGTTAAATGTAAGAGCTTGTTCATATGTCGTTTATTCCTTGGTCTAAGTCAGCAAATTGTAGCATTATAGTAATGCTAATTGCAAGTGATATAAATCCAGCAAAAATAAGAGGGAGCATTAAATTATTTAAATACAACTCGTATAATAATTGCATGCATTGCCATATATGGTGTCATAATAATAACAACAACAACAACAGCAGCAGCAGCAGCAGCAGCAGCAGCAGCAATAATAATAATAATATATGGTGCCATATATGCGAAGCTTAAAATGTTCCATATTAATTTTTGCAAATCATTATAACGTGGCAACAATAAAGTATCCAAAAAAAACTGCATTCAACAAAATATTACACTCTTCATCTAATTACAAATTAGCTAAAGCATTAATTAATTAACATTAATAACAATACCATGTTTATTTGCTAGCAAAGCAGCGCGAAGGAACTAAAAGCAACTAATTATAATTCGGAAGAAAAATGGGTTGAAACTTCAGGATTTTAAAGTTCCAAGATTTAAGCATAATGGATAGTAAACAAATGCAAGAACTATCACTCGTTTGAGTTATACTTGTGAACTTAAGAAATTCAGCAAGGAAGTTTCCTTTAGCACCAGCTCTTTGGTCTCCAAAAAAGCATTAGAGGTTGCACAGAGTTTTCGAGTTTGTTTAAGTTTTTCCTTCAAAATAGCAAGAGCAAAATCGGATTTTAGAACTAATAGAGCTAATAAGAGCTGAAAATAAGAATTAAACTAGACGAAGCAAAGGGTCGAAAAGAAGCTAGGTGAAAAAATCGCACTTGAATATAAGCATTCAGCTCTGAAAACCGGTGCTCATACCTGCAAATGATAACTAAATCAACATTGCTATTAAACTTATTTCTTAGAAGCATGGAAATAAAATTTTAAAAAGAATTGTTCACTTTCGCTTTTTTGTCAACTTCCCAGATAATTGAGACATTGACAAGGGGTCCTCTAAATTCTCTAGAGCTAAACCTAGATTTGACTTATAGACGACATGGCAGTGCCCTATATATATAACGAATGAAATGGAAACTTCCATATAGCTATTCGATTGAATTTGTTTATGAAAGTTAACTATAGTCTTCTGACCCATACACTAAATGTTCTTAATAATTACAAGTTATAAAACATCAAAGTACATAGGATTGAGTGCAAGAACTCATGAATGATCACCAAATTCAGTTGTGCTCAAACAACCTAGGTAATGTCAAGATTTTAAGGTTTAAAACTTAACAGCAAAGCGAAAAGGACGGTGAATATAGTGGATGAGTTTTGACTGGGAGGGCGCATCATCCAGCTAACGCTTTATAGATACTACTGCCATCAATCTAGCTGCAAGTTCTCATGACCTAAATGGACCAGTACTGTTAGTAACTATTTATATACTTAAAAAGTAACTAAAACTAAGAAGATTTAGGTACTTCACCTTTTTTGCTAAATTAATCCAGTTGCTATTTTCCTCTAAATCCCCAACCTCTGCTTCCAGTTAGAACGTTTAGCATCAAAATCGGATCAAATTTCGGGTTCTTGTCTTTCTAGTAACTGGGAAAACATAAGTTCATTAATCATACAATATTCAAATTTCTTAATAGCCTTTTACAGAGAAAAACCAACCGTTTCTCATAATATAGGAACCTTTAAAGCCAATAAACACACAAAATTCAAATAAAACACTAATAAAAAAATCCAACTTCAAAAAGGACACAATTTTGTTCACGGACCCAAAAAAAAGGGGACAAATTTCAATACAAATAGATTAAAAACAGAGACCTGCTTGTAAAGAGAAGAGTGCTCGAATCCCACATCGTACTGCGTTCACGGCGGAGGAAGCGAAGGCGTTGGGAACTCGAAGCTTGGGAAGCCATGCCATGGCGGCAGTAGGGTTTTAAGGAAAGATGTAAATATAATCTATCATTTCCCTTTTTAAAAAAAATAAAAATCCATTGGTTTTAAATGTGATTTTCCCCAAGAGCAACCTTAAGAAATGGATCAAAATAGAGTACAAATATATATATATATATATATATATATTTTGCTCGGTCAAAGGGAATTTATTAATTATCTAAGGGATTAAAGCTAGCAGCTAGGTTAGCAAAATAAAACACCAAAGCAAAGTTTAGAGGACTTCCCTACAGAAAACGCATGTAGCAAAGACAAAAAATGCAAATAGACAAAACCTTCCTAACTCCACAATGACCATGAAAAGATAACCTTGAGAAAAAAATCTAAAAACATTTCCTCTCTGCTACCAAGACTGCTCACAGGTCTTTAGAAACCTTGGATCGCAACATTTGCACCCTCATAACGTTTTTTGAAACCAGAGATCACAACAACTTCACCATCATAACCTCGCTCCTCAAGGACACACACCTGCAACGAGCTTTGCTGGATACAAATTACAAGTTCTTGCTGCTAGTCTCGGCTTTGTCGACTTATAGCAATCGAATGAAAGCAGATATGTTTCAGTCGAAGAAAACGAGGAAGTACAAAAATTGAAGTACCCATACTCATCCCACACATCTTAGGAGTATACCACCAACATCTGGTTACCCCCATCGATGGCATTAAGCCAGTACAAAAATCAAAGATTGCTAAGCAAAAATTTTCAATTCCACCCAGCCATACTTTTGAAAATGATCCACCACAATAGCTCTAATCTTTTTAACATCAACCCTCAGTCCATCAATGTGATTTCTTGGAGCTCTCCCTATTACTTAAGCTTTGCAGTGAAAACTTTTTCGTAATTATATCACTGTCATTAATCCATTATAACTCTTGATATTTTCCCATTCTGATATTGCATCAACCCCCATTCGCAACTGACTTCAATTCAATCAAACCCTCCCATAATATTTTTTTCCCAGTCAATTCACATGATGAATGCACAATCACCAAGAAACAACAAAATTTATGTAACACCCCCTGCCCTTTAATCCTAAAATATCATTCTTTCACAACAACATCTTCGATACTAAGTACCTTCCTATCCCAAATTAACAATAACTCCCTTACTTCTCCACTTGTCGGATGCTTCCCAAACTTACTCTCCAATGTAACACTCATTTCCACCTTAAAAATTTGAATATATCTCTTTACTACTTTTTCCTTCAAAACTAGATGACATTCCTATGCCATTCCACAAAAGCATCCTCATATTTCCTGCTTAAAAAAACCACCAGCCACACTTGAAGGAAAACTAAAAATAACACCATAACCCAGAACCTACCTTTCACAAGCCCAACCATCAATCACCACCACAACATGCATGACAGTGCTCTCTACTAAAAGATACTACACACTTCCCCAAAACTCCACCCCCGCACATAGATCACATAGATCAATGTATTAAAACAACAGCCAAAACAAAACCAACCGATAAATCCAGAAAGAAAAACACCTAAGCACAAAGTTAACGCAAAAACACACAGCAATTGCTTACGAAAAGAGGACAGTAATTTCATTCAGAAAGCTTCCATCTTTCCTTAGTTATCTTTTACCCGAAGGAGTTAAAAGGACAAAGTTCGTAAACTAAACTATAAGGTTAGACCAGTCAATATAGCTTGAATCAAAGTGAGCAGAAGCAATGTAGAAGCTGCAATTGTAGAAGCACTTTTCCAGGGTATGCTGAAATCCGAAAGGTTGCCTTCTAGCCGTGGCAAGCTATATCATGGTATGCATTCAACTCCTCAATCAAACAATGGAAGCGTTTGGTTCTGAATCCTTTGACAATATTTTTGCAAAGCCTGTTAAACATGGAGGCCAGTTGTTGGTTGCCGCCAAGCCCGTTCTTGATAATTTTTCTTTTCCGCAAGTAACTCTGCATCTTCCCTGGTGTTATTAAGGTAATCCATCAATTTGGCATAGTCACAAATGAGGGTTTTGGTTGGATAATGATGTTGCTCCAGGGCCATGACATTCCTGAAAAGAGCTTCTGTATCATCGTATAGTTCTAGACATCGTATTTCAATTTTTGAGTTGGAAAAGCTTATGTCAAGTAAGCACCTGCTTGAGGTTACATTCAACACCACACCGGCAGCATGCAATTGAGTCGCGCTTTTCAACTGTTCACTATCTTGTGTGAGTTCAAAGTCGGATGGCTCTACTTATCCACATGTTTTCAAGCTGATGATGATAGCAAACCCCTGCATCGAAGAAAATCAGTAAATATTTTTAATATCCTCTTGCTCCAATTTTCTTCAGGGGCTCCACCATTTTTTCTTTTTCCATTAGCTTTACGTATCGGAAACAGAAATGTTCTTAGCAAATCTGTAAAATGCTCTATTTCTCCTTCGATCGGCATGGTTTGGTCATTGTAATTCTCAAAAAAATTGCAAGCAAGATGAAGAAAGGGTTTATAAATGTCCGGACAAGAGCCGAAGCCTTTATCGTACCGTTCTTTCAGGACAAAGAATGGAACTTGGTTTTCCAGTAGCCAGAGGTCCTTCCTTATAGAAGCTAGAACAATCGGTGCTGATATTATGGTATCTTCATGATGGTCAAAATAACACCTCAAAAAGAGCTCGATAATGAAGGCGGAATCGACTAGAATTATCTTCAACAGCTCATTACTGGAGATATGATTCAACTCATCTGCATAACTTCTACGAATCTTATCTTCTGTAGTTTTTAAGTGCCTGATAAACTCATGTAACCATGAAAAATCATGCTCTTGTTTATGGTCATCAATGCAATTAACAAATTCCAATTTATCTACCGTCTAGGAAGATCATTTAACTGAGCAGTTTTGGTGGCACGTTCAAGGAAATGCTCGAGATATTTAACTTTGATCTCTTGCACACTTCTCAAATTGTGATTCTTATGGTGAAAAGGACCAATGGAGACAGTCCGAGGGTCGTAGGCTTTTCTGTTTACCTCACGAAGTCCATCTAACAAATTGTAGATACAACAGTCGGAAGACAAAGGATTCCAAGCGTCATTGATCATTCTTTCGATGTCAATCTCCAAATCTTGGATATCCTACATATATCCATATTGACACAGTTCAAATTCGGGTTGACAACTATAATCATTTTTGTTTAGCCTCATATTCACGTGTGCATGTGTATTTTATTTTCTGCGCATGTATATATTGCTTGTATGGATCATGAAAAGAAGTATGAAGTTAGAACCATTTGTCACTCATTTAGTGGTACAATATATGAAATTAATTAATCAAATGATTTATATTTAATGCAATAAAAGTATACAAATTGATACATTATTGATCAACCGAATAATGTTATTTCGTTAAAAATACGGTTATCTATATTTACTTTTATAAACTTCTAATATATGCCATCATGTTATTAATTTTCATTGAAAATTTATTCACTATCAATGCATTAAATGTAAACTCTAAATTAAAATATTATTTTTGCTTATTATACCTGTATTCTGGACGACACCATAGAAATTCATTACGCACAAAGTCTAAATGTCGTTATCATTGTCATATCGTCATTTTCTTCGAAGCCAATAGAACTTCATTAGAAACCCATGCCCATGAGGATAAAGATTATGAAGGCTAGGAATTACCACAATATTTCAAACATCTATAACATGATCAAACTGCAAAATAAGCTTGGAATAGAATAATACAAATATCATACACATAAAACCCTTGTCGAAAATACTATCTATTTAATGCATATTTAATGGTTAAATTTTTTGTTATTTTGAATAAATAGTTTGATATTTTTTAATTCACTCAAAATCTAATGGTACAATGTAGACAATCATAGAACATTAAATGGAATGTTGGATTAAAGAAATACAAATCATATAAAAATTTTCAAAATTAATTATATAAAGTTAAATTAATTTAATAGTAAGATAAGTAGATCTCTTCTCCTTATGTATGTTTATATATAAGTAGAACCCTCTTTCTCGTGTGTAGACATACACACATACATAGCAAGATCCACCTACACTAGCATAATATTAAATTAGTTTTACATGCTTTTTATACAATTAATATTTGGATTTAGTAATATCAGTAGAGAATATTATTTTTCAATATATATTTAATGGTTGAATTTTTTACCTCAAAAAATTTTTAATTTTCTCAAAACTCGATGTGCATGATTTACGTAAATATGAAATACGACAATCGAATTAAATAAATGTAACTCGTATAAAAAGTTGTGAAAGTTTGTAAAACTAATTTAATTTTACATTGATTTAAGTGGATTCCTACTTTTATATATATATATAAAACTTAGAAAATAGAAAATGAAACAAAAAGAAAGCATGAACTTTACATGCCGGAATTTCTCAGGAGCACATCTTTTAGGAGATTTGTCATGATAATGTGAAATCAAAGAAAAGTTTCAGATATTGTTACTAGCAATTTCTCATCTTGATACCTTTTCTTATATTTATGTGTTATTCTTTCGAATTTTTGCTGTCAATAGCTTTTCAAAGTTGGTATTATCATGAATTTTTATTTTTCTTGTAGTATGAGCTTATCTGATTTAACTTCCTTACAAACATTGGGTTCACCATTTTTGCTAACCTCTCTTAGTTGTTGGCTTGTTCTTTTCTCATGTTCTTGGAGCCTCCTGTGTATTATAATTCAATTCGAATTAGTTTGTTAAATTATGTATATATTCTAGTTGTTAAAGGTTCTAGCGGAAAAGCAAAAATGAATAGGTCAAGTTTAATTTTGCAAATTTGCATATTTCCATGTATATGAACTTTTTCTTCACTCATTATACTAAACAAATGTTTTTTTATCTTCTTTTTCTATTATTGGTATATGCAAGCGGCAATGTCTTTAACAGCCTGCATAGATTTCCCTAATGAAAAAGCAAAAAGCTAGCGTTGGGCTTTTGTTATCTAGTAAGCAATAATTTTGCAACTTTCTTTTCCAATTCTCTTTTTCATTTGTTACTTATTACCTATCTTTTATTTTCTTTGTTAAATCAGTGTTCTGTTTTTACTCCACTGCTGAGTCGTAGACTCGATGCTTGTTAACATCATTGGTGGCATATGTTTTCTTATTTTTTGCACTATTATGAATAGTTGATACTTGATAATTAATCACGTGACATCTTTGAAAATTTTATTTTATTTCATAAATAGAGACTAGATTTATAGACATTATAATGAATAGTAGTAATGATATTTTAAATTTTAATAGAATTAAATATTGGAGTTTTAGGGACTTAAATTGATGTTTAAGATCATAGTACTTTTCTTTTTTGT